>JSYX01000004.1:0-171140 GCA_000787465.1 Thermomucor indicae-seudaticae
ATCGCGTTTTGACGCTTGTACTTCCATTTTACAACAATGTAGCTTTAAGAAAAGTGGTCGACGCGCGTCTCAGGAATATTTTTTATTAATACTTCACTCTTGGTTTACTATACAAAAAAAGAAGAAAACGACAAAAACTGCTGAGCTGAAAAAAAGAGGAGCATAGGTTTTTGACCAGACCTATAGAATATAAATAGGCGTAGTTACACGTGCGCTCAGCGGTTAGATCAATTGGGTCTTGTCGTAGACTCCATTTGCCGCAGACTCCACACGCGGGCAGGTCTAAAGAGCCAAGAAACTGCTGATTAACTGTTGTTGGTAGTGGAAGCGGCGCGGTCCCTTTCAGTGTCAAGCAGGCACGGACTACTAAGATGTTAAAAACGGTTTTTATGTCCCGGCTTTTCTGGCATACAGACAAACATTACGGGTTATAGCGTGATGGGCTCTCTTTTGCTTTAGTTGTGTATTTGCAGAGGTAATGAAGGGCGTTTATCCATTCGAAACTGGCGACACGCACCGTGGCATGATCATTTCGGGAAACGGTTGAAATTTTGGCGTCCTTTTCCTTCCTGTCTTGTGAAAAAACGCAATGGCTACAAAACTGCCATACAAACTTATCCATGAAGGCACACCGAGGACGGGCTTGACTCAAGGCATTATATATAATGGCTGGACCATTAAAAGCAAGAAAGCACCCATTTGCAATTCCTCGGAAATGGACAGGTAGAAAGAGAAGATTTATGCAATAGTAATACGTGGTAATTGTAACACTCTCATATACACATGCGTGCAGTATACAAAAAGAACTTGGAATACCACCGCCAGAAATGGTGTTTGGCAATAACCATGTCACGTTGAATTCACCAAATAATGTCCAGGTTACCCTGAGAGCATTGGATGCATTGCGATTGGTGGACACGAGTTCCGATAGCAGTGAGCATATAAAAGTAGCCTATGCAGAAGAATGGACGCGTAAAAGGTGTGAGATATGTATAGAACCCGAAATATGTTACTGCTAGATAGACTAACAAAATATTCTACAAGTGCTGCAAATAATAGTGATGTCAAGGACGTTGTCAAACCATACGATTGGACATACTCAACAGACTATAAAGGAACCGTGCTCTCAGATCAACAATTCGAAGAAGCTGACGAGCCTGTTATTGATGTGGAGCGTTTAAAGAAACAAGAACCCATTCTCTTTTACGATGAAAATATTCTGTATGAGGATGAATTGGCGGATAATGGAACAACCGTCTTGTCGGTGCGGCTGGTAAGGCGTTTTCATAAGCAACCCTATGTATATTATTAGTAAACCTCTGACGGTTTCATTCAATAGCGGGTCATGCCGTCCTGTTTTTTGGTTCTTCAAAGACTTTTTCTTCGAGTGGACGACGTTTTAATTCGGATCAACGACACCAGAATTTACCATGAATTTGGTACTCCTTATCTGATTCGGGAATACACTTCTCGAGAAGATCACTTTCGTAATCTGTCTAGCGTAAGTCGGTCAAGTAGGCTCAACAAAGTGGAGAAGTTCTGTCTGACGCTCGTTCCCCGCAGAAATTGCCATCTGCAAAGAGTGACTTGTCACTCTTGAACGATTCAAACTGGGTAGCGACGGTTCTTCCGCAAAAACCAGTATGTTTCAAGAGAGAAAGACTCCATGTATAATGCACCATGTATGATCTTGCGAAGCCGGGATAATGTTAAATGCTATGCCAGTACGCGGTATATATACAGCACAGTACAAGACACATGTCTGACAGTCGCTATCCCGCTATTGTTTGTATACCCAATCACCCGTGTCTTTTAATTGATCGCCTTTGATTTTTTCGGCTAAAGTCAGTTTTTCCACCAGTCGAGCAACAGTAGGCTCATTCTCGACGCAGCGGAAAAGACGTGGTTCCCACGGAATGCCCCTTTCTTCCCGTTCTTTGCGTTCAGCACGTTGCTGGTTCTCCAACTTGGATTTCTCGTAGGCTGCCCTTTGAGTGTCGTTGGCTCGAATCGCTTCTGTGACCTTTTGCCAACCGCGGCGTGTGTCCATGTCACCGACCTCTTCCACAGTCAAGAAGGCCGGATGAAGCTGAGTTACGTCCAAGAATTCGTCTGATGATGACTTGCTATGATAAGCTGTGATGGTAAATTTGCCACTCCATTGGCCCTCGACCTTGTAAATATACTCTTTGCCGTTATGATTATTACTATTATTGGACGCGTCGTCATTATTCTTGCGGATATAGCATATAAAGTGATTTTTTTCGCCCGAGATCCAGCCGTGCGACGAGTATTCTATTGTGGCATAGTAACTTGAGTTGACAGGTGCTACATCCAGTCATTTACTACTGAAAAAGTTTAATAAGTCTGACGCAGGCGCTATCATGAGAGCACAGTCCCGTTACCGCAAAGCGTAGAAATTTAAATCCTCGCAGCCGAGCGCTTCGAGGAAACCACATTCGTAGTGAAGATGTTAGTAGAATAAGTTTGCGATGGCCGGCGAAACATATTTGGGCGTCCCTGACCGCGCCAGACAGAGTCCGCGATGAAAAACATGTTCTTGGCCGCGTTGATATCTCGATGCCATAGTATATGGCAGTTTTTGCACACTGATACACCATGGTGCGAGACATTGTCGGCTGTTACTACCCTTGCCAGTCTCCTCTGTAAACATGCATCGCACACCTAGATATCATAATGAGTATCGCAGGTGTCTATTGAGTCGGAAGTAAGGGTCTACCTGAGACGTAAAATACTCGTCTATGGAGACGACAAGAAGCTCCCCCCGTCGCTCTCTCCTCTTCAGCATCCTCCAGAGGACGTCTACTAATCCGACCCTCTTGCCTTTCATCTTGACATTGCGTTTACCAAACATAGCATCGCCAAAGACGATTAATGGTATCTTTCGAGTGGTTGAGAAAGGAGCGGCATGCCAGTGTTTCCTTTCCGGGAACGGCCTATTAAGCGTCGATCGAGTGGCCGAAAGTTTTGGGCTTCGGCACAGTTAGTCGCTTTCTTTTGAAAGCCAAGACGGTCAATCATACGACTTACCCTGATTTGTACCGGACCTTTTTCCTTTTGGCTTTTTGCTTCTTCTTCTTCTTCTTCCTGTTTCTCTTTGTCTTTTTGCGACGCCGCTTGGAATATTTCTTTCCTCCATTGACCAAAATGTTGACCATTTCTTCTCCCGCTCTTTGCTTGCCTTGATAATTCCTAAAACGGAGCTCCGCCATGTGAGGCCCATAGAATGTCGCCAGGGCTTGAAAGTGTTGCAGAAAGCAGCGCACAAAATTGTGATGCTTTGCTGATGAAGCGGTTTTGCAGCTATCCAACTGATTCTCGAGCGGTGTGATCCCATGCCTGTCCTTTTCCTTGTGCAATTGCTTTGCTCTTTTTAAAGAGCCTGTCATGTTATAATATTCCTTCTCGGACACACGGCGGACTTGGTGGGAACTGGATCCAGAGTCGTTCACCGCCGTGAAGATTTGCGTACGTCCAGGATCGACGGACCAGACTTCAAAATGTTGCTCTATTTCCTCGATACAAAAATCATCCAGATCGAGGTCCGTACCTGGTACCTCGTCTTTAGCTTTCCTCGCGAAGAGGGCGTTGACAGCGAACCCGTTTGTTAAAATCTTTGATGCGAATAGCTGACTGCTGTCCTGTAAACTATCCGCAAGTCAGCGCTTTTAAAGGCTAAGTGATTGCTTCCTCGCTTACCTTGCCATTCCAAATGCCGTAAAGTCAAAAACTTCCTCAAAGACACGTGTATAATCGCTTGGGCTAGTGGGTCTCCTTATACTCAACAAGCTTGCAAGCAATTCCGCGTTGATCGATATAAAGCGCCAGTGCATCGAAGGTTTTGGCGAAATAGAAAACAATTTTGGAATTGCAGCGGTGCCAGGACTTGTCTTTGATGTTGCAGCCGCAATGTGCTCCTCCTCATACTCGTGCAAAATATATTTCAGGACAGGAATAGCTACTCGGCGAAGCAGATAGCGTCTCCAATGTTGCTGGCTTGGGAACAAGTTGCTCGAGATGTCCGCACAAGTCATCTGTACCAGCAACCAAGGGTAAAGTCGCCCCTATGGATGTCGGCCACTCGGGTGTGCCCCCGCAAATCCGCTCGTATGCATACTTCTTGGCGATTTCGGCTGCTTGCTTCTCTGTAAGATCCTACGTACAAGGGTCAGAGAAAATTATGACAACATCTATTATTACACCGTTTGGTTACCGAAAAAGTCGACGTAAGCTTATGCTGAACAAATTGGACGATTTTAAACTGGAAGTTTTCCACAATGTGATTAGTCTATGCCGTTTGAAGCAGCACACATGCTTCGCTTAGCAGGTCAGATGACCGGACGCTGGTAGCAGGCGTCTCCGTCAGTGAGGCATATTGACTTTGGAACTGAGTCCAACAGGTTTCAAGATCGTCCGGAAGCCTGCTGTTATTTGTGGTAATGCTTTTGCCAATAACCAACTGCATCACTGAGTAGAAGAAGTTTTGAGTAAAACATATTGGTGGCACTGTGTCATGATCGAGAATAAATTGGTTGACGAACAGTTGCGTCCTTGTTACGACGGCTCTCAAGTAAGCAGACAGATCGTGCACCTGGGTCCTGAGCCGAACGCGATAAGGCTCCTTGACAGCTCGGTCAAAAGTGCAGCAACGAGTGAAACTTTCAAAACCTTCGCCAAGGCTTTCCTTGAGAATTTCATCTGTGGATTTCGTATGTGCAGGGCATTCTCGAGACCTTGTGCTCCTGTGGGTTGTTGATCTACAGTCGGGGCATGGCCTTGGCACAAAATTTTCGTTAGAAGTTGAGGCTCTCTTTGATGCCAATCCCCGATTTTTCCTCATCTCCTTGACTTTCATTGGGCCTTCTGCGTTTTGACCCGACTATGCACTATGTCTTAGCCAACCCTTTTAACTAGCTATATATCCAACTAACCTTTCTCAGCATCCATTGGACATTCTTTTGATCTCCTATCACGATGCCCTCGACCATTGCAGGCCCTACACACCAGCTGACGACCTACGGTTAAAACTTCCAGTCAACAAATTCAGTAATACAGTACAAAGCTTGATGCACAGATTTACTCTCTTCAAGTTTTTTTTGCTTCCATGAGCTGCTTCGCTAGCTCGAGATCCTGCAGCTTTTTGGCCTTTTTCTTCATAATGTATGCTTTAGCTGTTTCTTCAGTGAGTGATAACATAGACATTCTCCAGGTCAGTGCTTTCGCAGGGAAGGCTGGTTCCTCCATTTCGCATAATAGAAAATAATGATAAGAAGAAGAGGGAAAAAGAGCTCTTAGACATGTAATATGTGTCAGTTTTTGTTGTTTTTCTTACTGTTTCTGTATAGTGAGCCAAGAGTGACGTGCTAATACAACATATTCCTGAGACGCGTTCATCGTCATTGACGTACATGCATCTTTAAAGAAGCAAAGCTTCTCCCTGAGATAGCAACAGCCCTCAACTCCCGCGGGCTTCTTACTAAGGCCTCTAGCACGGCACAGAATGCCGTCATATTATACAATCAGAAATAAACGCCTGAAGATTCCACATGGGTTGGACAAGAAACAGAACGACTGCACAACGTAATTTTGCTTTTTTGGACCCTTTGTTTTCGCCACTATATAAAGTCTGCTGCAAATCATTTGAAATGCTCTATGTAGTCAAAATTTCAGGGTGGTTTGTGAAGAAGAGGAGTTAAGGACCACTACTTGCTATTGTCTACTTGCCATTGCCTGCAATATAGCGGAAATGGTAGACTGAAACATGCCCAGTAGTCGACGTATCTTGGATGGGGGACCTGTAATCAAATCAGAGGTTTGGGTTTCGCCCAGAGGAGCCAATGCTTCAACGATATCGACAATAAACTTGTAGTATGTGATGTTGCGCAATACCTGTCCGCTGTTGCGATTGAAATGAAAGACTCTGACGCAAAACCTGGCGTAATGTCAGTCTATAATGAAGCAAAACCGACAATAACTAGCGCAATGTACATTTGGGACGATGGCAACCATGAGCGCAAAAACATTCCAGAGGAAGTAAAACAAGGTAAGCCTCATCGCACAGCGCAGATTTTTTCAGCTGAGCGCAAAATGAAATCGCTTCACGCAAACCGGATTTTAAGTCCGACGCAAATTTACCTAAGTTCGAAACTTGAAATAGAAGTTACCAAGACGCTAAAATCAATGAACAATCTTGTATTTGTCAACAACTCTGCACGCATTTTTTCCTTTTGTTATACAATGTTTGCTGAACCGAAACAATTCGTGAGCGACAGTTAAAATAGTCGCGGTAGTTTCAGAGAATCTTCATTCGCATCAGATTGGTAACCTTTACCAATTATTGTTGTCTTTCTGTTGCTGAGCGTGAAGAAAACTTGCTTTTGCTGAAGACTGAAGACGTTATATATTGAAGAATAGTATGTACTGGTTGTAATTTCATGAGGCGTGGCTAATTAGGGTGAACACCAAGTGGTGGGTTTTTTCAATGAGTCAGCGCACCCTGAAAGATCATATGCTCCGAAAAGGTAATTTTCCACTTGCCCCATACCAGGACTTCTCTTTCCTCTTTTTCTCATCCGCACACCCGCATAAAAATATGTCCGTTGAGGTCATCAACCGCTTCCTAGCCACTACGACTGGACGAGAGAAAGCGTGCCGTTTCATACAATACTTTTGCCGCTTCTATGTCTTTTATATGCTTCGCACCGGTTCTCCCAAGGAGGCCATCCAACGCTGGGACAACCTAAAGGCCAACATCAGCATTGCTCGCAAGTTTTTCCGTCTCTTTAAACAGTTTGAATTTGCTCAGGCTGGTGTCAAAAGCCTATCGATTCAGGATGAGTTTCTGCGTTTTACGGGTGCCGGCAAACAAGCCGCCATGTTCCTTTACTATTGCTCGGAAGCCGTTGTTCTTGTAAGTCACCTTTATTTTGGAAAACGAATGGTGTGTGTGGGGATACCTTTTCTTTTTTCCGACAATCTTTTGGTTTAGTTCCACACAATCAAGTTTTACAACCTGCCGAATGCCAAGAAGGTACAGGAGTTTGGCTTCAAGTGCTGGCTCACTGGCTTGATCCTGTCGATTCTCTCGAGCATTTACAAATACCGTGCGTTGGGACACCGCACAACACTTCTTCAAAAGGGCTTGAGGGCGTCCGAAAAGGGCTCCCTGGAACAAAGTGAACTTCAGACCGAAGTTGTGAAACTTCAAAAGTAAGACACGATCTACGGCGCCAATTTCTTTGATTAAACGATGTTTGCCAGGGAAAAGAAGGCATTGAACAAGCAACTGTTACAAGATGTCGTCGATGCTATTATTCCCACTGCCAGCTTGGGCTTGGTGTCCTTTGATGAGGGCGTGGTTGGTCTGGCTGGGTAAGCAGTGCATGACACGAAAAGAGAGATGATCTTTTGTTTTTCTGATCTGGCACACGTGATTTCCAGTATGATTACTTCGTGGTTGGCCATTACGTCTCAGTGGAAAAAGGTCAACAACTAAATCGATACGCGTTTTCCGTTCCTTCTTAAATTGTGTTGTGCTGGCAGTACTACTCATCCTTCGGCAGTTTTACCTCTTTTCCTCAAGAATATTTAGTACCAGAAATAAACTTTCTTGTACGGGGACGTCTTTGTGCTGCAGGGGTGTTATGCGTGGACACAAGTGAACGAGGAGCTATGTTCTCACCATCAAATGGGAATCTCAGGAAAGTCAAGAAAAGAAGGGAGCATTTTCTGTATTGTAAGCACGAAAAGATCAGATAACGTCACGAGTAATCGAGTTGCTAAAATAATACAAAAGACAGCAGTAAAGTAAACGCGACTGTAATTAAGGACTTTCTTATAGTATTCAAGTCCAATGCGAAGTTCTTTCGATGTTCTGGCAGATTTTATCACTGGGACTAAATGTATATGTTTTTCTGCTTTGGAGTAATCATACAGCGCACTTGAAAGCCAATAGCCATGGAAGAGCCAGATATGCTGTGAACAATAACGGCGATGGTTTTCGGGAGTGGTATGCTTGACCAAACCAATACGGCCACGCGATATGGAACAGCTTAAAGGGGAAATATAAGTTGTTGTTGTCACCATCAGGCAATATCTTTCATCGCAAGTGACTACATCGAGCTAAACGTTACGTCGATTCGTGGAGTCATGTGATACAGAATAGGTCCTACCTGCATCATCCTAACTTGTAACGACCCTGTCAAATAAGTATCCAATCGTTCAACACCTTCATTGCAATGATTTTACCGAGAAAGTTGTATCGCTTTTAAATAATTTAGTTCATGACAATTACGCATGGATGCGTCATATGTTTTGTCTGCCATAACTCCCAATTGCGTGCAAAAACATGATCAGATTGCTTGTGCCAAGTTGCTTTATTTATTAGTGTTCTCTTGGATAGGGGCAGCTTCCAACTGATGCAAAAAACGATAACAAAAGCAATGTCAACTTGCATGTGATCCTTTCTAAGAGTAGAATCCCACCATCTGCTGTGGTATAATGAGTCTATACAGTAAGGATATATTCCGGATTATGTATGTGTTCTCATGGTATAACGTTTGAGACCTAGAGAGGCCAAAAATGCAGCTGCCACGAAACCCGTGGATCCCCAAAAGGACTTGTGAATCGCATCCATGTAAGCTTCCATGACAATAGACCGGGTAGGTTCAGGTAAGCTCCACAAGTATGATGAACTCTGTCGTACTTGGTCCGCAGATACGTCAGTTAGTGGTAGTCGCTGCAGGTTGGTCGCCAGTGCATTGTTGAGAATGGTGCCCTGGATCGTTATTCCCGTAATACCGCCGCTGAGATCCGCCAATGTCATGAGCGATATGATGGCAGGCACGCTTATTAGAGAACGATGAGAAACCCTTTTTTAGGAAGCGCATTGCCTTTTTTACTCAACTGGTCTATTGCCACCGAAGCTTGTGCTGTGACGATGGAGCTGTTAATCATACCTCCTGAAGCGATACCAGTGATGATCATCAAACCCACGATGATGCCTCGGCTGGATTCCGTGTCTAACAGTTGTAAAAGGCCACTAGCCAATACAAGCAGACCGAGCGACCCGCGAATGGCCCATCGATAGTGTCCAGTCCTTACGATAATCAAACCAGTCATTACATTGGCAATACAGGCGAAGAAGACTAAAGACAGTAGCTCCAAGTTCGTTGCCATCGACTCTTCCTTTCGGATCACGGAAAGATAAAGTGGAACATAAGTCATCAGTGATTGGAAGGTGCCGCCGTAGAGGAAAGCTGCTATCAGAATCAAGACGCTGCTTCGATTGCTCATGACTCCGCGGGGTATAATGGGTTCCACAGCTTGCCATCTCTCCCAAGCGCCAAAGACCACAAACAGCGCGACTGCAACGCAGAGCAAAGTGATAATCACAGGAGAATTCCATGCTATTAGAAAAGCATATAATCAGATTATCACGTCGTATTATTTTCCTCACTTGATTATTCGCCTACCATAGGTGGTACCGGCCCAGCTAAAGGCGAGAACAAAGGATATAATCGCAATGCACCAGCACACGATGCCAAAGATATCCGTACGATCGAGCTGTTGCTTAAAAAGATGCCAACCATCGTGCCCATCTCGGATGGCATACAAGACCAGAATTATGGGCACAACAGCACTGATAGTTGATTCACCTATCAATTGCCTGTCTTTTTGTACAGCGCACGGGCCACTAAGCCTACCATCCCAGCTAACAAAAAAGCACGTTTTAGTATACGGATCCTATTCGAAAGTCAGTCATGCTTACTCCCATCCAAAACACTGTTCGCCAGTCAGTTCTCGACACGGCTACGCCGCCTAAGAAAAGACGTGAATTATTGCAAAGACTGCCTATTCGACTAGGTCTTACCAAGCAAAGCGCCTGTAATGTAGCCCAGTCCCCACGAGACGCCCAACAGTGCCTGGTAGGTACCAATATATCGAACAGGGATATTATCTGTACGCCTCTCTGAGTCTTTCTTTCCTGGCTTTCAGAACAGTTGTCGTTATTACCCGCTATCACAATTTTCATCAAGCTGTCGAATGCACCAACGCCGAGACCACAAAACGCGCGTGAAACAATAAACATGACCATGCTCTGAGCTGCACCACATAACGTGGCACCAACAATATAACTTGACGTTGCCAATGCTAGACAGGCACGACGACCAAAGACATTAACGTACTTGCCGTACAATGGTTGGGCAGTGGAAGCGGTCAGTAAAAATGCCTAAAACAGCAAGTGAGACAGAGGCACCCAGCCCACAGTGCCCTTCTCACTTACCGTGTTCACCCACGAGTAGAGCTGGAATCCATTAAACTCGGCTGCGGCAAGAGGCGTGTTGCTGCTAATCACCATGTTGTCAAATGCGGCCAGAAATGAAACGGTGCATAGTCTAGATCTCGATTGAGCGATTTGTCTTTGTTCTGGTGGGGAGATGTAACTTACGACAACATGATGGCCGGCATTCGCCTCTTCCGTCGGCTATTGTCTGCTGATTTCTCGCCATTGTTCATTCCTTTGCTGTTCACAACTGTCTCTTCTGCTACTGCATCTATGTCCGGTGAGGCCATGAACCAAGGAATGTTTGAAAGTACTTTAGACTTTCAGAATTGATAAGGGCCATTTTACCTTTTTCCAATGTACGCCACTATTTAAACGGCTTGCTTTGCCGACAGGTAAAGATCAAGCGTAGTGGATATGTCTCCTTCAAGATACAATGATGTATTATTTGTTTATTCTAGTTAACAGTTGAGGTTTCTGATTAGCTGGTTTTCTTCCTTGAACTATACAATGATGATGAAAGATTCACGCCATTTCAGAGGATTAGTAATCTCTTGGATGGATGCATTCCCCAGACTATGATTGGTGATACGCTTTGTTTTGCGTAACTTTCACACATCTTGGGTATGCAGGCGAGAAGTGGTCCGTGCAACGAGTGTATCCAAGGGTGGTATAGACTGTTTTTTTTATGAATCTTGCGAAACACAGATATGTACAACTGGAATGATAAATGAAGGCAAAGGCACAAATGCATGAGAGAAGAAGAAAAGGCGTTCAACTACAGATAGGCTCAGGCGAAGGGCAAGGCGACGTAGGCGAAGTGGAGGAGAGTGTGTTGCCATAGAAGCAGTATTTGTTGACCAGTTCATGGTAACTTGTCGAGAACCTGATGTGATCTTGGTCATCCGTTGTATTCTTGTCACACAATCGCAGAGATTCATTGAAAAGTGCAGCAAGAGAAGGTGGTGGTGATGGGACTTCGTTGACCTTCTTAGCGGCCGACAGCGATGCGCCAAAGTCGTAACGATGACCCAGTAGCTTCTTTTTCGTTAGTTTTGGGGGCGAAATGGTTTCGTCTTCTTTTAGAGGCGTCTCTTGTTGATGTTGTTCACACGGAATGATGTCAATCTGATAATTTAAGCCGTCATTGTTGTCCCAAAAGTCGCGTTCATTGACCGAATAGTGCAAACAGAAATAGAGAGTGATGTTAGTAATACCACTGTAGCTGCTGGCGTCCAGACGAATAAGAAACGTGAAACGGTCCCAGGTATTGGCGCTGCTCCCGATAGGCTCCCGATAGATTGCTTCTGTCTCTTCAAAGGATTTCCAATAATCTGTCGTGTATCGAACCGTGACATGCTTTTCAAAGGCTAGGTTGGCAACTCGGCAGCGGCCTTGAAGTGCGATCATTGGGTGATCTTCTTCCTTTACCCTCTGGATGCTTTCCATGCGGATCAAGCTTTGGTGGCGCATCACTGTCTTGGCTGGCCAGTTGGGTAGCTTAACTTCGTAGTAGTAAGGCACGGACGGATTTCCTTCTCCTACGGCGGATGGCTTTTGATGCTTGTAAAAGAGTCGGATGTGCTCAAGCTCATCTGCAAATCTAACCGCCTTCTTCTTCTTCTTCTTTTCTTCGAGGAAAACGGCAGCATTCTCTCCTGTTTTAGGCGTCACGATGACACCGCTTTGCTTAAACAACGTAACTCGGCGCCGATGTTCACCGAACGCCGAATGATAAAATAGCTGTTGATTGCTACTAGTAGTAGTTGATGGTGATACGAGAAAAGGTCGCGAGAATGATGGCGCCAATGTCATGGCCGCTTTAAAAGATGAAGAGGAAAAGGGAAAGAGAAAGAGAAAGAGTAATAGAAAAGGGATGAGACAAAGTAAAGAATCTAATTTTTTTTATAAATGCATCATGTCAAAAAGCGACGATATAACGTCTTTACGGGAAAACCCTACCGACTGTTTGGCGTTGCGTTGGGGACAGGATACTAGCATTATTGGGGGATATTTTTTTTTCTTTGATGGGCTTCCCACGCAAAAAATGATCAATTGATTGCCTATCAATGGCGAAATCAAGATAGAAGAGAGGGTTTTCATTCAGGGAAATGACTCCCTATTCCTTCCGTCCTTTTTTTGTTACCATGATACTTGGATGCAAAGGTTTCATTCGTGCTGGCTCCAAACAACTTTTACCAAATACAGCACATCGTGTTTGTTTTTCTTATCTACAATCTGTAACTTTTTACCCCAGATTTTTATTATTCTTTTCGCGAAACTCTCTCTTCCTCTGTTTAACGTG
Organism: Thermomucor indicae-seudaticae; assembly: GCA_000787465.1. Taxonomy (NCBI): domain Eukaryota; kingdom Fungi; phylum Mucoromycota; class Mucoromycetes; order Mucorales; family Lichtheimiaceae; genus Thermomucor; species Thermomucor indicae-seudaticae. The sequence continues at coordinate 12,612 of JSYX01000004.1, forward strand.
AACCTTGAACCACTTGATTACTTTGTTTTCTGTCGATTGAACTGGCAGAAATAGATCCAGATGCGTGTCCATATCAGGCAAAAAGACTTGGACAAAGCGTTCTATCACGTTACGCCTTCGGGCCAAAACACTTGTGGCGGGGAAAATATAAAAAAAGGTTGGTGATCACCAACGATGGTCCCAACAAAATTTTTGCGCGTTCCAGAATTGATCTTCATGCATGACACGCCTTCTGAAAGCTGAAACTGAAAAAAAATTGGCGGGCAACTTGCATTGACAGCCAAAGGCACGATTACAGCATTAACGAAACATAAGGGGTCGGGGAATGTGAGGAAACATACATAGATACAAAAGAAAAGGGGGCAGGCATACACAATCATACTGATTTAGAACTATTATCGTCTTTTACGCCAACAAGGATTAATGGCAAGATGCGTCGACGCGCGTTAATGAACCAATTGCTGACCTGATTCAGCGTCAGACCGGTCATGTTTCCCAGGGCGATCTTTTCAATTTCCGTTGGGTACGGATGCTTGTAGTGGTCAATAAGCCATTGCCTGAGAATGGCCGTCACAGTCTTTGGGAGATTACCGCGTCGTCGGCGTGGGGGCATATGACTGTCCTGTGAACGCCGCTGGTGGCAATAGTCGTCAGCTGCCGGTCTGTGGCGGTAATAACATAAGTACTTCTGAGGCTGCGTTGAAGCTTGTTCCTGAAGCTCATAGTGTCGCGTTGTCTCAATGATGTATCGCCACCATTGGCTGTTACACTTCAACATCTCATCTATCTTTTGCTTTTTTAATCGTATCATAGATTGGTAAAAGGTATCATCATGGATGCGACAGCGATCCTTTTCACATTGATGAAACAGAATAATAGGATGAAACTGGTGTCCGTCCGTCTACATGGCATCGCGTGGTTAACCACCTGGAGATGGGATAACTTGTACGTTACCTACTCGACTGTCTCCACACTGTTTGAGATGACTACTACTATGGTCGCAGAACATATCGTAATGGTTATATGGGCATAGAAGAAAAGGGAAGAGAAGGACAAGAGAATTAGGACTGGGTCTGCTGCGTCTTTACATCTCAAACGCACGTGGATGTACCCGACCGGATGAAGAGGTCATTCATGGTTACATCTCCTTTTCCTTCTCCATCTACCTTGACGCGTCCACATTTCTGGTTTCTATATGCGTCCTCGGCTAAGGAAAGGTTAATTAGTAACGCCTGGATGGTTTTCAAATACTCAACGACAACCAGAAGTATAAGGACGAAGACCAAACAAGTAAATCATATCGGAACTGTCAAACGTTAATTCAGTGCTGTGTTTTTGATACACAAAAACATACATTTTGCCTTTTTGGTATGACCGGCAAGGTTACGCTGACTGTTTCGTGCATCATTTCTTTGATCTTGGTATGGTGGCGTTTGTCACATTTAGCCTATTATAGGATACTTGGCTCTGGCTTGCTGTCTGATAAGGTTATGAGAGGGGCTGGGCTCAGACGTCATAGTTACGCCGGAAACAGGTTCTTTTCTGATATGATTTGCTGTTGTCAAAGTATCTAGAACGTAGTATCTTGATGTTTCAGCCAGAAAGCTGCTTTAAAGAGCTGGGACATACTTGCAGAAAACGGTCTCTGGTCATGAGATCTTTATTGCGGCAAGCATGTAGTCTCGAGTAAAGTATAACTTTGGACGCTTGATGAAAAGAAATGGAACTTTTGTCAATGGTATATCAGAATTATAATTCTTTAAACAATAACTTAGCTTAACGATAGATCACTTGATTTGTTCAATATTTGCGCCACGCATTGGGTATTCATTGTGTGCGTGCCTGGGACAAAGTCATTTGATCCATGCCAAATGCACCTGGTGGCGTGTCCCAGTTTGAATCGTGTCAAACCCAAAGGGATCTGCGCCCATGGAAGCTCAGTTCCATGGTCGCAGAACAACTTTAGAAAGCTACGATATGACGATAACAGAATCCGCGTAAAGCTGCGGGTACAACAACGTTATAAAGATATCAACGTATCAAAAGTATTATGGACTAATATCAGTGAACTGGAAACCTATATTGTCGTTCGGACTAAGGACCTACGGATCGTGAGTTTCGTGTTACGATTTTGCGATCAGAACTTTTTGTGGCATCTTCATCCGTCTTTGCGATGTCTGTGATTTCTCCCGAAGAAGCAAAATGTCCCAAAATACCGGTGGACGAAGTAAGGGTAGTGATGACATGGTAGCGAGTCCTATCAGATGTCCGCGGGATAAGAAGAAATGCATACCTGCAGTCTCGTATCCATTTGCTAAATAACATATCTATCCAAACCTTTCGTACGCCAAAGTGAGAGGAAGTAGAGTGGTGATGGTATGCTGTTGAGCCCAAAAGATGTGCACGGTATAGGAGACCCCATGCGAAGTCTCATTCCATTTCCTTCTGAATCTGTAGGGCCTTGATCCCAGTATCAGAACCGAATCGACGTGTACAGTTAAGGTCTCTTGTCGGTTTCTCGTAAAGACATGCAGACAATGTTGAGTGCTATATGCATGTCCTGCCGATCTGACCTTATGCGATAGCCAGGTCTGTTCTCTGCAAAACCCGCTAAATCCTGTATCACGAATCCGCGAACACGTCCTGCAGGTTTGAGCAAAACGTTAAGAGAATCCTCTGGATAATATGAGCAGGCATATTACAGAAATGAACATCAGCTGTCGTTCACGACTTTGCATTTTACTTCTGTCACGTTCGTTTTCTGTTGTATAAAAGCTCTGACACCGCTCGCATTTGGAGAATTGCAATATCAGACGACTGCCAGGTCGAACTTTAAATATCCACTATTGCAGCTTAGACCAAGCATTAGTCTAGCCACAGTGACACACTGGGACATGTGCATACGTTAAACAGACCACTTGATCCTCTGCCGGATTGATATCTTGTATAGCTCAAGGAGCGAGTGTGTTTTATCGAAGTAGACGTAGAAAAGGGATGTAGTTATCCTGCTTGTAGAGCGCACAGAGCTATAAGCTGGTTACCACATGGATATGCACATCACGCGCCAAAGCATATTTCTTATTGCCTTTTTCCTTTGCTTTTGTGGAAGGACAATCTTTTTCGCGTCAATCTTTCATGTCTTGATGAGGAGGGCGACGGTGAAAGAGGAGTGCCTTGTACGTAGAGTCCATCCATGTGTCGCGTACGGCCCAATTATTGCATCCTCATGATAAGATACCGGATGTAGCAACGCGTGGAAAAGGTTATGGAATTCCGATCAATTTTACTGACTCTGAGCCATCCACGTCTGGCAGAGCGCCCAGGACGCAGTTTTTCCTCTTTGTGATCTAGAATGGTTAGGCAAGTTTGATGTCGATCAATTACTAAGCTGGTTTAAGAAGGAGAAGAAGAAGAAGAAGAGTATGTTGACAAAGACATGACAAACATTGTCGTTTGATTCGGTATTTTGTTTTTGTTCTTGTTCGTGCGACGCTGTTCTTGAAAAGAACACCGATGCAAGGCCTCGTTCCTTTTATCTCCATGTGTGTGTGAGATCAAACAAAGTCTATACACCCCTTTTTCCCCTTTCCTTTTATTTCCCATTTGGTACACATCCCGAGACACGCACTCTCTCACTCGAGATCGGCATTTTTGTTTGTTTCTTTGCTTACATACAAACTAAAAAGCTCCGTAATCGTTTCATTGATACCCAGTTCCCGTGGCAAACAATCCTTTCCCTCCACCCCTTATTTCATAAGCTTAGCATATCATATGCCTGTTTCAGTTCACCCGCTCTCGCAAGAGGAGCGGCAGCAACAGCCGCCGCCGCCGCCTCCGCCTTCTCTTTCTTCTCCTCCATTAGATCTCGACAATACCACAGGGACATCTTCCCCTGCCAATATGACGCCTGTTGGTAGCCCCACCACCGCCGTGCTGAGCAACCACCACCATCATTTGTCGCCGACTGCCATTCCTGACCCATACTCATATGACTCGCCATTTTACGCACCCCAATCCCCGGAACTACCTTATCCTGGAACTCATCAACAGCGTGCCTATTCTGTTACTGCCATGACAAGTGAATACCAGCGTAGCGTTTTACGCCATCAGCAGCAATTGGCGGAACGACAACAACAGCAACAGTTATTGGCAGCCGCTGAACAGCCTTGGTGGCAATACTATTATCAACTATACCATTATCACCCTCCTCCAGGGCGCAAACCAACCATCTTTGGGCCTTACCTTTTGCTTCAGACGCTTGGTGAAGGCGAGTTTGGCAAAGTCAAGCTGGGCATTCATATTGAAAGTGGATATGAAGTAAGGGCATATCGTTATTGTTTCTATCGCGCTTATCCTCAAACGCTATTATCAAGGTCGCCATCAAATTAATCAAAAAGGATAACATTGATTCATCATCGAGAATGAGCAAGGTGGAGCGAGAGATCTCGGTGCTGAGAGTAAGTAGCGTATATTATTCTTGTGGCACGTTGTGGTCTCAAGGAGAACTCGATTGGGTTTAGAAAGTACGGCATCCCTACATTGTGAAACTCTACGATGTGATTGAAACGGACAGATATATTGGCATCATTTTGCAATGTGCTTCAGGCAAGTTATCAGACTGGAAAGGGAATCTATATTGAAACTGACGGTCGTTTTTTGCAGGTGGTGAACTTTTTGAATACATTCTTGCCCATCGATACCTGAAAGAAAAAGATGCCAGTCGACTCTTTGCTCAGTTGATTAGTGGTGTGCATTATATGCATCAAAAGCACATCGTTCATAGGGATCTCAAGCTGGTGAGTTATTACTACTAACTACTATTGTTAATTGGCGGGTCCGTGTGTCTCCGACATCCTGCATACTCACAGCCGCATGCTTGTGCATGCTTCTTAGGAGAACCTGCTGTTGGACAAAAACAGATGCATCATCATTACAGACTTTGGATTCGCTAACCAATTTGCATCGGCCAAGGACGACCTGATGTCCACCTCATGTGGCTCGCCTTGCTATGCTGCTCCCGAGTTAGTCGTTAGCGATGGTCTTTATGTTGGCTCGGCGGTGGATATTTGGTCCTGTGGCGTTATTCTCTACGCTATGCTTTGCGGCTATCTACCCTTTGACGATGACCCAGAGAACCCAGATGGCGATAACATCAACCTACTGTACAAGTACATCCTCAACACACCCCTTGCTTTCCCGGATTATGTGAGCGAAGATGCACGCGACTTGCTTCGGAAAATGCTTGTTCCGGATCCGAAAAAACGCTGTTCTATGAAGACAATCATGGAACATCCCTGGTTGAGTGAGCATCGAGACTTGTTTAAAAAGTCCGTGGAGGAACTTGAAAAAGAAGTGGTTGATCCGATCGCTCTGCCACTGGCTGCAATGCCCCCTCAACCTGAGCTCCCACTCTCGCCGGTAGGCAATCCAAATATCCCAGGGACGACAGATCGTACGGAGCCGCCTATTGCTGTGCAATCACCACCGTCCGAACCGGATGATGCAAAGCCTACTGCCGAAGACGACCAGACCGTACCCAACCAAGAGGAGGAGGCGTCCGGGGAAGCGATGGAGATTGATCAGAAAGAAGAGCAGCAGACAGTCCAGAGTGACGAAACACCTCGCGCATCCGATGCAAAAGAAGTTGAAGCTCTTACAGAAGAAGAAAAAGACAAGGTGCCTGATATTCACGTGTCTGAACGCGAAGAATCCATGACCCGCGATATATCCTCCTTGGAGTTACCCGCCGCTGCTCATGCAGATAACGAAAGCACAAGCGGCAAAGATGCGACCATGTCTGATCAGCGTTCTGCAACGAGCGAGAGCCGAATGTCGGAAGATGCACCGCGACCATCTCCCCAGCCTTCCAAGACAGTCAGCAAACGTGTGCATCAGCGCGGTGCTGAGAAACTATTGAGCTTCTTGTCAGGCACCAGGACTGCAGACAGTATCGCGGAACGTCAAACATCTCCTGGTCGAACGACGCGTAAAACTACTCGACCATTCTCTACGTCTGTTGAACAACAGCGTCCGCCTTCCGGTCATCATTCGATACTTCATGCCAAATTCCTCTCGAGTATGCAACGCCACCAGCAGCAGCAGCAGCAGGATATTAAAGCGGTTCCTGGTGCTAGAAACGAAGGACCTACTATCAGTATGAGCACCCCACAAGGAGTAGGTATTACCCGACAACAACTAGCACTAAAACCGTTACCTCGCGCACCGCAAGAACCGTCGCGTTCGAGCATGCCGGCGACAACGACATCGCCTCAGCCGACCGTTGGCACCAGTCACCCCGTTAGAGGCACGCGACGGAAGGCCCTCAGCTTGTTTGTGAACCCGATGGCGACCGAAAACGATACCAAACTGACTGGCAGCGTGAGCTCGAAGCGACCCGCTCCCCGATACCAGCAACCTCATTCTTCTAGGTCCAGGCTGTTGGCAAACAAGGAAAATCGACAATCTTCGATACCACCGTCTGTGTCTGAACGCAATACCCGGTTACCACCTAGTCCAACCTCTCCAGAGGTGCTTCCAAAGGATTACAAACATAGAAGCGCTGGCAAGAAACTGATGGACTGGTTCAAGAAGAAACCATTGAGTAAGTGTTTCTTTTTTGCTTTTGTTGTAAGCTGTCTTAACCGCTCAAAAAATAGGTACCAGAGACAGACACTACGAGCTGTTGGCGCACCAGCAATACAGCCAAACTTCAGTTATGCGAGCCATGCCCATTGGCAAGCCGCTAGGAGCTTATGCAGTGGATTTCAATGACGCCAAGCTGCGAACGCACCACGGTGCTGTTGATCACGAAGCCCTGACGTCTCGATCACCGAACGAAGTGTTTCTCGAGATCAAGCAGACGTTGCTTGCCATGGGTATTGATGTGAAAGACGATGGCGAGTACAAGCTAAAATGTGTGCGGCGGAAACGCGTCGTCGTCCCGGTATCATCATCATCATCATCCACTACTAGCCCGAAAAAGCAGCAGCCCAATAACAATGCTGGCCAGAATAATATGCATGTCGACCCCAAAAAACGCAAGACGAGCGCCAACAATACGCAAAAGATCCGAATGCTTCTGCGGCGCGGAAGCAGTATGAATAACAACGTAGCGATGGACGAGGAAGGCGAGGAGAAGAAGAATCCGATTCTATATGGCGATCCTGTGGTGGATCCAGGAGAGGAAGTCCGATTCAGTATGGAGCTTTGCAAGATCAAGAATCTGCCTGGCTTATACATTGTCGATATCCGTCGTATGCGTGGCAATGTGTGGTCATACAAGTACTTGTACCATGCTGTCTTGGGTGCCTTGGATCTGGGTGGCAAAGGAGGATACATGTCGACACGGGTACCCGGTAAAGACAAGCAGCAGCAGCTGCAGCCCACCCTAGAAGAGCCTGAGGATACCAGTCCCGGAGACGAAGAAGCCAGAAACCATCAGCGTATAAGTACGATTAGCAGCAGCAATGATAGTAGTTGTATGGATGATGTCTCTGCCAGAGGAGAAGAAGAACAGCAACAACAAGCAGTAGTGTCCTAGTTTTTTACCCCGCGTGCCCCAATTCCCTCCTTTTGATTCACAACGTATACCACCCATTCTCTTCCCAGCCCCGTTGTTATAAAGAGTAAAGAAAAGAAGAAAAGTTCTTGTTTTTTATTTTCATCTACTAAAGTTCAGCCCGTTCTGTGGGCAAAGTGCGTTTCCAGGCTTCCAGAAGGTTTTGCAGCCGTGTGATTTGATGTTCAATTTGTGTGGCTGACTCTACTTTGGCATCTTGCAAAAAGCGACGAATGGTGTGCAAGGCGCGATCGACGTTATGTTTTGCGAGTGATTTTTGGTCTTGAAAGGTGTGTTCGAGGTATTTCTGCAGCCAGTCCAGCTGCGCTTCTGTGTAGCCGATGCGTTTGTATGCCTGCCTTTCCTTTTCGATCCAGTATTGAGCAAACGATTTCTGCCACTGGTGTGCTGTATCCCGGACGTGAGCTCGGATGGAGGATGCAGAATACTGGACGGCCTGAGTAGCCTTGTGTGCCGAGGAACTGGCCGCTTGCACGGCAGAGGCAACGGAGCGGGAGTGAGCAGAAGCGATCGCATACGCTGAAGATGCTTCCGTCACAGCCAGGCTGTCGGGCTCTTTTGCATAGTCGTATTGATTCCAGTACCAATGATAAAGCCAGGCAATCCAGTCGCGGCACCCGACGATCAGTGAACGTACAAAGTGGACGATAGCATTCCGGGACTGTTCCAGGGTGTCGCCGACATAGTCCATTGCAAACACTCGATAAGCATTAATGTCGTCTTCAAGTGCCTGCACGATGTTTTCTGCTTGTTCACGGGTCAACTGGTAATTGCGTTCGAGCTGAGCACGTATATGCCGCCACCAAGACTTGACGCCTACTTTGCGGATGTCGGCTGCGGATCGGACAGCATGTTTTATTGTTCTCACCACAGCACGAATCTGCTGTCGCGTCAAGGCCTTTTCGCCGCTGAGGGTTCTTCTTAATTTAGATTCCAAGCGCTTTGCCCACTGACTGAACCCATCATCTTCTTCCTCTTCGTCGTCTCCTTGATTGAAACGATGCTGATGCGGTTGACCCAAGAAGCGGCGGTACCATGCTTGGGACGCAAAAGCAGACTCCAAATCATTCACAAGCATCTTCCACTGCGCCTCTGTGATCCACCTCTGTTCCAGCGCTCGATGCTTGACCCGGTCCAGTTCCGCCACTATCCGCTCACGCGTCAGTTCTCCACGTAGTTCAAGGCGCCGTAATTGATGACGAATCTCGTCTAATAGTGCTTCAATGTGCTCCTTGGATAGTTGGCGCTGCTCCTCCAACTTGATCTGGACTCCTGTCAGCAGTCGCTCCACTTTGACGCCAAATATTTGCGTGTTCATCGCTACCGCGTCCCGGTAGTACTTTAGGGTCTCTAGCGCCCGATCTCCCTTTTGTGAGATCCCATGTTGATGCAGATATTCCTGCGCCATTTCTTGGGTCCATTGTGATATATCATCCAGACTACTGCCGCTACTTTTTGCTATATTTATGCATCGATTCTCGCTGCGTTAAGAAAAAGAAACATACGCATTCCCCCATCCTGCTTTCTTTACCTCTTGTCTCGTGCAACAACAGGATTAATATACATGCAATACAGGTGATAGCAAGTAACCTCATCGTTGTTGGTTTTTAACCCGGAAAATATTAGTAAGTAGAAAAGAGGAAAAAGAGATGTTCATGATCCTTTTATGCAAGGGTTTTTTATGAGCCAATGCAAAAACCTGTTTCAGTCAAGTTACCACTGTTCCTTTATGCGCTCATTCTTACGACAACAATTGATCACACTGGGACGATCTGTAGCACGTTTCACCCCGGGCATTTTCCCTGAATTGGAGAAGGAATGCCTCCGCCATTGGAATTCTGTCACCCGCCCCAAGCTGTCATGTACGACTTGCCAGCTGATATGCGCCTTTAGACGATAGTTGCTCTACCGGCTGAGTGGACATGATTGATCACAATGAGAATGTTAAGCAATTGAACAGTATCAAGGGTTTATGAAGCAAAGAATGCAAGCTTTTATATGTTTAAATAGACTTGAACCAGCAGGAAATCGTGCCGCGTAGGCCACTGCAGTCCGAAGCGCACCACGAACCAATATAGCACTTTCACTGCTAAGCAACGAGACAATTGAATTGAGAACTTTGTCATTGTAAGTCTGTCAAAAATAGGCGGGTAACACTGGGAAAACATGGAAAAATTGTTTTCCTTTTTTAAATAGACTTATTTTCTTTATATGGTGTGACCTTCCATCTGAAAATCAAATGCACCTCGGAAGAGGTGTTGCTCCGCCCCTTCAGATCGGTCTTTCTTTTGAGCGTGAGCCTCGGTTTATCTTTTGAGCGTGAACCTCGGTTTATCTTTTCAGCGTGCGCCCCTTTTTCCTGCGCAATGCAATCTGCAACTCGGCTCATCAGTAGAGGTACGGTTCCTGTGAGAGAGAAAGAAGTGTGACCGGTAGCGTTCTAAATGACGTGTGGCGGCAGCACCGGCATGGCGGTCGATGGCTCGTCGAGCTGTCATGACACGCGGCATGGTGGTTCAACAACGTTTCAACAGCACAGAAGCACCCAAGAAATTCTCAAAGTGGAAGCTACTTAAGAATGGCGTAAAATATGGTCTGATAGCGGCGGTGGGCTATGGCGCTTACAGTAAGTTGTTTGGTTGTACCTGACTGTCTGATAAGCGGCCAGGAAGCTAACTATCATTAAGCCATGTATGAGCACCGACATCCTCCACAACAAGCCGAAATGGATCCCAGCAAAAAGACAATCGTGGTCCTCGGTAGCGGTTGGGCATCCACGTCATTCTTAAAGGCTATTGATACAGACCATTATAACGTCGTGGTGGTGTCTCCTCGCAATTACTTCTTGTTCACTCCGCTTTTGCCAAGCTGTACCGTGGGCACGGTCGATGTGCGTTCTTTGGTTGAACCGATTCGGTTTATCACGCGTCACAAGTCGAGAGACGTCAAGGTATACGAAGCAGAGTGTACTGATATCGACCCTGAAAACAAGACAATCACGATCAAGGGTAACTAAGAGATAAGAAAAGAATAGCGGAGATGGATGGGCGCGGAACTTAGCAACAAAGAAATATAGATAACTCGGAAGTCAAGGGTCAGATATCTGTCAGCACATTGCCCTATGACTACTTGGTCATTGGTGTCGGTGCCATGAACCAAACCTTTGGTATCAAGGGAGTGGAGCAATATGGTTGTTTCTTGAAAGAAGTCTGGGACGCACAAAAGATCCGTAGTAAGCTGATGGACTGCATTGAGACGGCTGCATTCCCTGGTCAGTCGCCCGAAGAAATTGAGCGACTCTTGCACATGGTGGTCGTTGGTGGTGGTCCTACGGGCGTCGAGTATGCCGCAGAGCTCCATGACTTTTTGGTGGACGACTTGACTGCGTGGTATCCAGGTAAATTACATATACTTAGCAGAAGGCTGGATGGAAAGGTGCTGAAATTTGTGGGATACCAGAACTTGCTGGCAAAGTCAAGATCACTTTGGTAGAAGCATTGCCTAACGTGCTTCCTGCCTTTTCAAAGCAATTGATCGAATACACAGAGTCCACCTTCAAAGAGCAGAATATCACAATTCATACCAAGACGATGGTGAAGGAAGTACGCGAAAAGGAGATCGTGGTGCAGCGTCCTGATGGCCAATTGGACACGATTCCGTATGGCTTGCTTGTCTGGGCTACCGGCAACACTACTCGACCATTAGTCCGCGACTTGATGGCCAAGTTGCCCGAAACGCAAACCGTTCGACGCGGTCTGAACGTTGACGACTGGCTACGATTAAAGGGTGCCGAGGACATCTTCGCTCTCGGCGACGCTAGCGCAACCAAGTATGCTCCAACTGCTCAAGTTGCTGCTCAGCAGGGCAAATACCTTGCTCGCTACTTCCATCAGTTGGCCGCCCAGGAAATTCTCGAAGCCGAACTGGAGTCTGCACAGACGGAAGAGGAAAGAGCAAAGAAACAGCGCAAGCTGGCAAAAGCACGAGATATCAAACCTTTCCACTACTCACATCAAGGTTCACTTTGGTATGTGATCATACAAGTATAGTATTGTACAGGGGTTAATTGACTGCTCGATAGCTACATTGGTTCCGACAAAGCCATTGCTGACTTGCCCCTCGGTCCTGGCAACCTTGCATCCGGTGGTGTTGGTAAGTTGTCAATATATCCGTAATCCAACGGGATATAAAGTAACTCATTTGAATCTATGCTATATATAGCCACTTATGCATTCTGGCGTTCAGCTTATATCTCCAACCTCTTTTCCACCCGTAACCGCACGCTGGTTATCACTGACTGGCTGAAGAAGACCGTGTTGGGCCGTGACATTTCAAGAGAATAGACATTCCCTTTAGAGCTATACACATTTATAGAGCATATACAATTTCTCTTATTGCTTTGCATAAACAAAAACAATCCGTCCTACTTTTTTATGGCTCCTCTTAATGTTCCATGGACCTCTGCTGATATTGCGGGTTATAGTTTGGACTACGCCCTTGATGACGGCCGGCGTTATTTTTTGGGTTATAAGCATTCAATGCGGGTGTTTGACCACTTGAGAAATCCTGGACTCTCTTGCTGCGCATGGCTTTATCGTGTTCTCTTTGCAGCGTCAAGTTATACTGCTCTTGCCGCATAAGCTGGTTTTGGTTCACATTGCCTTGGTTGACGTTGGATACTTGTTGCTCTTGCGGCTGCTGCTCTCCTCTACTTTTTTTCGGGATAAGACCAATAACCGGTGGGCAGGAAACTGAATGGATGACTTACTCTGTAGGAAGTGGGGAATGGTTGGGCGACGGAACACGCATGCCACCTACTTTGTCTATCTTGGGTTGACATAAAAGAGTTCGACTGCCAAATACCAAGAGAGCCCACTTACGAGCAGGAGGATGGTTTTCAAGGGCAGAATACTTTTCTTCGTTCGACGACATAAGCAGGAAGATGCGTGCTCACAAGAAAACCTCGTTGAAATTTATGCCTTTGTTTTAGACCAAGAACATCATTATGACGAAAACAACTCTTTCGATCCGTCCACCAGACAACCCCAGCCATCGGAAAACATGGGCCTGCTCAAGCTTTACGGGCTTAGGACTTCGAGATGTTTATTTGGGTCACTTATTCCGCTATGCATATCGCAACTGCTAACGTTAAATTGCAGTCGTCCTTCTTATGGAATACGGAAAACACCACACGAATTGCAGCATAGCCCGCTAAAGAGCTTATACATACATAGCCAGCAGTCCATCATATAAGAAAATACATAACACGCAAAGCGTAGTTATTGGACATTTGCGCCTCTCGAGATACATTTTGCATCAACTATAAGCCGACTTTGCGCTAAGCATTACATATATGAGTAACATGTTTTACGCTGCTATATGATTAAGGAATACGTACCTTCCGTGCAATCTTGGCTACCAGATGATGCAAAGTGTACCTCGAGCATCACAAACAATCAACCATTATTTGGCAATATTGCCTTCAAGGATCATGCATGAAACTTAGTACTCACCTCCCCAAAGGGGGCATTGCCGCACCTTTTGATTCAAAAACCAGTATTCCCTTCATAATGCATTCTGGCCACGGGCATTGTTCTGGGTGGCGTATCTAGAGGGAAAAATTTTGATTGGCTGAATAGAAATTCAAGTCACTGCTCACAGCAAGTTTTTTGGGCCACATCCAACCAGAAAAATTTTTTTCTTCCTCTTTTCCAGTCTAACCGTCGGTGCTCACCATGGTCTCTTAGTAAGTCATCTTCACAACTTACTATTACATGCTCGTCCCGTGCCACACCGTTCCCGACGACACCTGTTCAGCACACACGCTTACTCTTTTGGTCGTGATGCGCGTCTTTATTTGTTCATCGAGAACACGCTCATTGGGGTGGACCTCAGAAAAACTTGGTCTATCGGCATCGTGGACAGGGCTCGGCTTGATTATCACGACATAACAACTAATTTGGAAATTCATTGACACAGCACCGTTCCTGCCGCCAACCAAGTTCTCGCTCCCGAGACTGTTGTGAAGAAGCAAAAGGCCGAGGAGAAGAAGGCCGCTGACGCTGCTGCCAAGCAGGCTGAACTCAAGAAGGCGAGTCATCAATTCCTTTCCTTTTTCATTTGTTATTGTGGGGCTGAATACGGTCGTGTGTGTGATGACAATATTACTTGTTGACTAGCTTGAAAAGGGCGATGCTGTTCAACAAAGTTAACCATCTTTCGGGGCTGATGCAAACGATCGAAGAAGAACGAGACGGGGGAGAGGAAGCGTTGTTGGTTGATGGTGTCTAACCAGAGTTATTACTACAGGCCAAGCGTGCTAAGCGTCGTGACCTTATTGCTCGTGCTGCCAAGTACCAGGCTGAGTACAAGAAGGCTGAGCGTACTGAGATCTACCTCCGTCGCCAGGCCAAGAAGAACGGTGACTTCTATGTCCCTGCTGAGCCTAAGCTTGTGTTCGTCGTCCGTATCCGCGGTATCAACAACATCCCTCCCAAGCCCCGTAAGGTCTTGCAGCTTTTCCGTCTTCTCCAGATCAACAACGGTGTCTTTATCCGCGTCAACAAGGCCACTAAAGAGATGCTTCAGCTCATTCAGCCCTACGTCGCCTACGGCTACCCCAACTTGAAGACCATCCGTGAATTGATCTACAAGCGCGGCTATGCAAAGGTCAACAAGCAGCGCATCCCCATCCACGACAACGCCATCATTGCCAAGGCTCTCGGCAAGTACAACATTGTCTGCATCGAAGACTTGATCCATGAGATCGCCACTGTCGGTCCCCACTTCAAGGAAGCCAACAACTTCCTCTGGCCCTTCAAGCTCTCCAACCCTACTGGCATGTGGAGACCTCGCAAGTTCAAGCACTTCATTGAGGGTGGTGACTACGGCAACCGTGAGGAAAACATCAACAAGCTCGTTCAGGCCATGAACTAAAGCAACCCATGGTTTTTCTCTCTTTTGCTTAATAAAAAAAGGAGTGTAATTCTTCTTTTGTGGGGACTTGGTAATACGTAGTGATATGTGTGGTTTTGGACAATTATGATGGATGGATGGACGATTCGTTTATGGCAATTTGTAAATTGAATCGCCATAAAATGACAGGTAACCAAAGATAAGTTTCTTCCGTTCGGAGGCCTAGAGGGTCCATGCCCTGAACGGCCCCTTCTATCCATCTCTCTCATATCGGCAGTTGCATAATATATCTTGTAAACAATCAAAGGGAGCACATTTAACAACACAATCGCATCTGCATGCAGGCTTTGACCAATGGAGGGGCTACGGCATGTCTGATCCATATGCTTATCAGATCGTACCATCGCTAGAGGCTATTGCAAACACGTTCTTTTCCGAGAACTTATTGTATAATATCCTCTTTCTGTTATCTGGGCTCCACCGCTGTCAAGTTTAGTCAGGATCCAATTATGAGCCTATCATAATATCTGTTCCATCATCAGTTTCTAAGCACTATTTGTGAACATGCGTGCGCCTTCGATAGTAATTGTCAAGAAATTTAATAGAAACACTTCTCTCATCATTGCAAAATATCATGCATAGTTCTCCTGAAAGTCAGCATAAGAAGCTTCATTAAACAGGACGTACAAAGAGTAATAAAATGCTTGTCGATGAAAAGGCTAAGCTTGAGCAACCAGCTGGGCTCTTCCGGGTCAAGGCACAGACATGGTTTCCGTGCTCGCAATAGTCATCTTGAGAGCCCCAAATCAGGTCACCGGGCTTTAGAACAATTGAAAGGAAGAGACGCCTCAAGGCATTTATACAAGCAGCAGAGTTTTTGCTAAGCACAACCGTGGCTTGTGGTTCTGCGGACATTCTTCCTTGAAGCCTGATTTAAGTGTTTTATCATCCCCTTTATGGGAGAATGACGACTGTCGGATTTACGCTCAATATCATCCGCACGAGAGTAGGATACTCAAGAGTCGAGCAATAAGGCTCTTGCCAGCAATTGCTTCGGGCCATAACGAGCAAGATGAGCGCATCTGCATCTGCATATGGTGTTCTCTCTTGTTCGGAGGCATATTTTCTGTGGGCGGATCGTACTGTATATGGACCCAATTAGGCAGAGTCCATCGACTTGTCACTTCTTGGACGAGTAGTTTTAGGCTTATAGAAGCAAGGAATCTCATATTCTTTTAATATCACTGAGTAATATAACTGCTAAGCGCACTACAAAAGGCATTGAATACTGCAGTTACCAAAGCCCAAACTGTTAGCTCTATTTAACAAATCAGCTTGAAGCATGTGTTACGCATGACCTTAACCATATGCAGGGTGGGATGGACCGACGATCAACGGCGCATTGGAGCAGTCAACGAATTTCCAATGCCGTTGGACAGCGAACGCATCTGCGGTAGCACGACTATGAACCAAGCGTACGGACTGTACACGAAGGCTAAAACGGTGGGAAGCCGCTTTTCAAACCGTTGACGGACACAGGAGCCTTTCCTTTTATTTCCTTTCCTTTCCTTTCCTTGCGCAATAACGATTATTCTGATAAATGCATTGATTTGTCCCGAAAGCTATCTTTTTCGATCACGTTCTCACTGATATGGATTGCTGGGGACTGGCGCCTTTTCTATGAATGAGAATCTTTACTACTGTATTGGGTTTTCTTTTGCCATTCAACGCGCCACAAAAGATAGAAAGACCACTTCAGCTAAGAGGCTCTTCTCTTTCTCTGTAACCTCAAAGGTGGGTCACAGTGGCTCAACCTGAAAATCTTCACGTTCAGCTGCTGACCGTAGATGGTATGCATATGGACATGATACACCTGGACGAGACGCCGGAGGCGCTTTTTTGAAATTGGTGATGTTTCACTTGGGTTTGAAATTTAAAAGGAGAAACCTTTTCAAACGGCGCAAGCAGCACGGAGTACCAATTGTGACTACGATTGCGTAATTCCGCAAAAGCTATAAAAAGGGGCGCAGCTTGCAACTTGCTTTTCTTCATACTTACCTAGGCCATATGTCCGGTGATCAAGAAGGCTGGGCATACGGGGCGGACGATGGTCATTGCACTACCGACCGTCGACTGCTCTGCGAACACCCTTCGGGGTGTCTCGGGGCCCCAATTTTTGTTTGGGGGGTCTGGTTGGTTCGCTGACTGGATCCCCGCATAAGTAAAAAGAAAATGATAAACAAGATTCGTACAAAAATACATCGCGTAATGTCACTATGTGTTAGAGGCGAAGGAATGTTGTTCCTCAGGCGTACGATAGTAACGAAGTGCTGAAGGCGAGGAAGCCGTGAAGTCCTGATACCCTGCTTATAGTCTGCGATGTAACATGTTGACGGAACTTGTGACTCTGCAAGCGCAACGGATCTGGCTGTTTGTGAATCCGTATGACAGAACAGATGCTACGCGTAGCCTCGTCCTGTAAATGGAAGCGTCACGTATCCCAACTGCTGCGTAACTTGCTACGGATTCCGTCCGAAGGCTTGTACCGCAATATATGCACATGTGTGTCGGGCGAAATTTAAATAAAACTTCGCCTCCATCATAAGGCCCACAATTTTTGCTTTACAACGTCCTAAAATCGCAAATTATATTGCTTGGGTAGATGCTCGAGGGACTTGCATGTTAAAGTGACAATGAGGTGCAATCCTGAATATTTTGTACGATTAAAAGAGTCACTTCTGATAAAGTACAATAGACTTGCTCATGGACTAGATCGTACCTTCGTAGGGGAAGACCGTATATACGTTATTTTAGCTTATCTTGTGCAGTACTGAGCAGCAGATGTAAACTGTTGATGAGCTGGCTTCAGTAACTTTGTCCACGCAAGATACTCCGGATTGGGGTCCTCTTCTGTCCAGAAAAGGCAAATTAGCATTGACCGTTACACGAGCATCATTTTTATACGTGACAAACACCAAGGGTGCTCCTTCCTTGATACAAGATCATGCAGTTATTAGCTTGCCACCAGTCAACACGTCTGCAAAGTGGACGGATTGGCAAAAGGAAAACAGAAACGCTATTCAAAATGTTATAAATTTGGTAAAGTCTCCTGGAAGCTTAATTGTCAGGTTCCAGGTCCACCGCTAATTAGCACCCGAAGGTCGACGCGGTCCTTTTACCCGAAAACCCTTATACTTCTACCGACGAACCGATATCTATATAAAACTCCTCTCATCATCCCGTCATTCAGTGTTCTTTCAGAACCGTTGCTCTTCCATGCTGTGGCCGCTGCTTTTCCCTGCCACCCTTTTCATCACATGTCTATACTCCCCGGCTTTGGGACTACCGATACGCCCGGATGATTCCATTGAAGCACTCGCTCAGCTCATTGTTTCGCACTGGCATTTCGAGCACATCGAGCCGATCGCCGCCAGCACGCATCGCATCATCACGCAAACATTCCTGAACGAGCACCTCGTCATCGAATATCCAGATACTACTGCGTCTCTGAACAACGAGCAAATAGACCTCACAATTTTGCACGCACAAGTGGTCCAAGCCATGCAGTCTCATATCGAGGGCGCGTTACTGCCGGACACTTGGGACAGATTGATCCAGCCTCATCTCGAGCGCGGCCCACTGCAAGCCCAAATCGCTCAATTGCTCAAGACCCCAGAGGAAAATGACACAGACAAAACTGCCGTCATTGATAACCTCATTCTAGAGCAATTGCACGCTGTCCTGAACGAAATGAGCAGCAAGGTAGCGCCCGACTTATTAAACCAAGCTGCACAGGAGTTAGAAGTACTTTTGGCCAACGTCAATGAAATGATCACATCTCCGGCACACCATTTCCGGTTGCAGATCGCGCGTCCCTGGACCGATACTCACAGCCAAGCCATTGCGGAGCGCCTCGTCAATGAGCTAGTCATAGACGACGATCATGCTGTTGATTTCTTCTCCAGTTACCGCGTCATGGTGCAGGCCACAAACGATGCGTCATGATTCCACTTACCTGTTCACACACTTTGTAAATATGTAAAAAGTAAGACATTGATGCATAAAGCACGCCTTAAATACGTTCAGTTCAAAGTCCGAATAAGTCGAGAGGTCCTGTTTGGCCCTTTGTGGTCGCCTGGCAGCAAAAGTCCCTCCCTCCCTCCTTCCGATTGTCCATATCAATCATGGTGGTACGTGCAAACTTAATACGATATGCCATCGCGGAAGGATGGATGAAATAGACAAATGGATGGATGGATGGATGGATGAACCCTAATTTCGATCGATATATACATAGCAAGGTTCTTTCAAGCGTCAAGTCGAGGTTGGCCGTGTTGTCCTCATCAACTATGGTCCCGACAGCAACAAGCTCGCCGTCATTGTCGACATTGTTGACCACAGACGTGTAAGCAATTTAATTGCGGCTCAACGAAATCATCAATTTGACGTAAAAACGGGAAACAATTAGGCTCTCATTGATGGTCCTACCACTGGTGTCGCTCGCCAGGCATTCCCTTACAAGCGCATGACCCTGACCAACATTGTCCTCAAGGGTCTGCCCCGCAACGCTGGCCAAGCCGTTGTCAAGAAGTTCTTTGAAAAGGAAGATGTCTTGGGCAAGTGGGCCAAGACTGCCTGGGCCAAGAAGATCGAGACCCGCAAGATCCGCGCTGGCTTGACCGACTTTGACCGATTCAAGATCCAGAAGCTCAAGGCCAAGGTAAATTTCATTTTTTATTCTTCTTCATATAAGCATTAATCGTTTTGGGGAACTGACTGGTGAATATTTCTACTTTAGCGCCGCTTCATCACTGGCCCCGCTGTCGCTCAGGCCAAGAAGCAGGCTGCTTAGAGACCCTGTATCATATCACCAACGCCTTTTTTGCCTTGTTTCAATAAAAGAAAGGACCTTCTCCTCAGCAAACAAATGGTACTCTTCGTTTTAGCGCGTTTTCGAAGAAGATGCATAACCGCTATCAGTTTCCATTGTCCGCACTATATGCTCCCACTCGTCCACTGTCTTGACGCATAAACGACGTCCAGTTTTCGGATCACCAAACATTTCTGTCCACCATGCCAAGTCCTCGTCGTTCGTCACCAATACGAGTCGATCCAATCCTTTGTCCTCATCCTCAGTTGCTTCATTCTTACGCTGCGATAGATAGTAGAGCATACAGCTGATGATGGGTACAAATGCTTTCGGAACTTGACTAAACGTCACTGTCGCATCCTCGTCTTCGCTCTCAGCGCTGGCGCCAACTGACTCTGATTCAGAGCTCTCGCCTTCCTCGTCATCTTCGTCATCGTACTGTCTCCTACGGGACTTGAAGAAGTCTTCGCTCGAGATAGAAGAGCTGTCTAGTTCATTCTCATCTTCGTCACTGAGTTCTCCAATAACTTTATCTTCTCCGTCAGACAGCAGCTCGTCCACGATAGTGGCTCGACTTTCTTCTCCAATCCAGTATGCTTCCGCGTCAGCCCACTCACTCAATTGCTCATTGACCTTCTGCGTCCGTAAGAAAGATGTGGAGTGGTCATTATCCACCTTGTCTTGACGCAGTCTTTGATCTAAATATCGAATGGATTCACGCGCTTGCATGTTCATGTGCTGCGAGCCTTTCTTGTGGTAGTCCAAAGAATCAATGACTACAAAATTGCTCAGGTTTAATACATTTACACTCGTTTTCGCTCATGATCGAAACAACTTGCCTTCAAGAGGCACCACAACTTCAATGATGCTGCTTTGAGAACGGCTGTTCGAGTTTAATGCCTTGTTGGCCCACTTTTTCACTTTATGAAGACCATCCAAAAATGCTGTAACATCCACAACCACCGTGTAAACGGTCGGTTTCTGATTTGCTTCCCCAGCACGTCCTGCCGACAGATTCATCTTATTCACATTCTTTTCAAGGGATGACACTTGCTCCATCAAACGTTGCGTAGCAAGTGCCTTCATAAACCGATTTTGTTGCTGTCGCTGGAGTAGAGATGTATTGGTACACTCCGTAATAGGTGTTCTTACCGTTAATATCAACATACCTTTGCGTTCTCATCCATGACAATGTACTTTTGCTCTAGCTTGTTATATTGAATGAAATCAAAGGACTATGTGCCAAAGCTCGCTTAGTTCGACAGTGCATGGCTGATATACGTATATGCAAAAAACATACCGATGACTCGGCCATTCCCTTGACGAACTCGCGGATACGTCCCCAACGAATCTGCCTTCTGGCATCGACATTGAATTCATCTGTACCTTCATAATTGTTTTCTTTGAAAAAATCAATCGTCGAATGGAACCGAGCCAAAGGCACCATTCCCAGCAACAGAATATCTTCAGACACCGGGTACGATATCGGCAAGACATCCACAGGATCCGGGAACATGGGATCTCCGATTAAGCAGGATAGAAAAGACTGAATGGTCTACAGAAGGTTAATATCATTAACTGGTTCCTCGAAGAATCTACGACAGGGAACGTACCTTGACCAACTCCTTCCTCTCGCCGTCCCTCATACTTCGTGGATCTGAACTTGAACCTGCGCAATATTGAGCGATCACCGGCATATTGTTTGCAAGGTAAGTACACCAAATAGACAGTCCAGGCAATAAGGTGTTGTCCATGAGAGCCGCTATGTCAGATAGATTCCTCGGCAAGTCATCGGTTTGCTTCGGCGCGCATACATCTTGCATCTTTCTCGACAAGTGATGTAATATCTTGAAACCAAACTTTAGCAGATACATTTGAGACATTTGCAAACGAGACCATTGGGACAAGTTGCCTAACGAAAATTAAGTATAATGAGAACTTATTATTAAATTCGTGGATAATTACCTTTGTTCTTCATCCGTTCCCCAATAACCCAAATCGTAATAATTAGAATTGAAACGACTCGAGTCAACGTATTCTTCAGTACATGTAAGGTGGACGTTGTCGACTTTGAAATGTTCACAACGTCCTCCCCAATGCTTTCTGACGCCACAGCCGCTACTACCAGGTCCAATATCGAAAGCAGTGAAGAGGTATTATACATGGACAATGAACTTGTCGAAAAAACAAACAACAACACTTAAACCAACTGCTCTCTCGTCTTGTCATGCAGTTTCAGCTTACCTCTCTCCCTCCTCAAACATAGCCTGCTTATGTATTTGCAGAAAACCCTCCACGAACCGAGAAATCAACTTTGTTCCAGACTCGTCGTTCTGATCCTTTGCGTCCTTTTGAGACGAGAAACGAACTTTAGAATAAAACGACCGAAGATTATCTCGTCCGACGCTGGATGGGTACTTCATTGCCAAACTACGATACGATATAATTTGAGCCTCTTACTTGGAATGGAAACGGCCACCTGTAGCCCGTGCTTTACCTCATGCAATAGTACCAGACAACATCAATGACACTGCCGCTGGAAAGGGCAACGAGTGCCAATTGCGAATAGGGCTTTCCGGTGAGCCGGTACACATCGACTGCTTTCTGATAACAGTCTTTGGCAACCTTCCAATGCTCACTTATTGCTTTCTTGTTCTTCTTTGGTGTTGCCTGCGATGCCCGATAGCGAGCAATGTCCCCCATGCAGATGTAATTGGATTGGAGTACCATGGCAACTCGTTCGTCAGTACTAGCCTTGCTTGACGGCCCGGCTAGGAAGCTCTGGGAGAACAGCACTATACTGATGTCAAAACTTGCCACTTTTGACTCTATGTTCGCCCAGTTTGAGTTACCTATACCGATCGTTCTTGTGTCCATATGGTGGTCACTCTTTATTCTCGAGTTCAGATCACGATAAAATTTGAAACTGACATCGATATGCCGCTCCAAGGCCTTCAAAAGGCGCTGCCGTACTGCGTGATCCTGGTCGGGGTTCAACTATATCATGCACGTGTCAAGACCTGTCTGCACTTTATTCATGTGTTTGTTTGTTTTCTTACTTTGCGCAGTTTACTGCGGATCTCTTCGATATTTGCATAGAATATGAACCGCCAGAGTCGATCTTCGATATGATGAGAAGTCGCATATAGCAGATCTTCCATCAAGATTCGACGGTAGACATCTTGAAGGCTATATATAGAGCAGCCGCATAAGTCAGGAATAAACCCCTCGTACTGCTCTCCCTCTCTATAATCTTTACCTCTTTCGAATGTATCGGATTTCGTCCTCTGTCGCTGAAATTTGCTGCGAAGCTGCCATACTAGCACGCCGTCCCTGCTCTTTACTTGGCATATTGGCATAGTTTATCTTGAGTTGAGTCTGTAATTCGCTAAGCTGTCGCTCGAGCGCTGACGCCTCGCTTTGAAGGGTTGTCAGTTTGGCTGGTAGCAAATTAGTTTATTATTCCTACCTTGTTAAATCGTGAAGATTAAGACGTTGCTGCGGCTGAAGCGACTCATCAGAAAGCTCCTTTTCTTTTGCTTGTTGCTTTTTTCTGTTACGTGGACGCTTTCTACGGCGACGCTTTTGCTGTTGCGATTGCGCTTTTAGGTCTGGGCGAGAAACTGGACTAGGCGATCTTTGCATTTTTCACGAAATTCCATTATCAGAGCAATCGAGAAAACAGACTAGTCAATGCTCGCAAAGATAGCTGAAATCGTTTAACTTTATAATTGCTGCAGGATGTGTTATAGAATTTCAAATCAACAGTGATTGCATTAGGAGAAAAATGCTCCGTATAAAGGATGTCGGAACTTTCGACAGTTCAGAAAGTCTACGAGGGATGAATTTTTTCGAGCAAAGAAAAAACTTTTTATGAGTCAACGGTATTGGTATCCTCAACACTTGAAGATGAAGCCTTCTGGCCAGTACGCCGGCGTTTGTAAAACAGTAAATATGCAGCGCTCGTCTAATGAAATAAGTCAGCTTTAACGCTGTCATGGAATCAAAAGAACGATGCCTTCTTACCTTTACACTATTAGCATCTACCTCTGTTACATGAGAGTCGTCAAAGTTATACCATTTTCCATTGTCCCAGTTTTGAGCATAAGCAGTATCTATTTTCAATGTTAGCCAACAAGCATCGTAATGGCACTACCAATGTACTTACAGTGCCCACCGCCCAGACCGCCGTAGTGATTGTCTACGGCATACAAGTCATAGATAAGTCTATCTTCCTCTGGAACATTCTTTGGGTTTTCGATGCTTAGGACTCGGTCCGTAAGATCAAGCCCTTCAATAGGGAAGTCGATATATGCGTCTATCTTATCACGCCAAGTGCGAGAGTGACTAAAGCGTTTGAGATGTACGACCACAATTTCCGGTAATCGCCAAAGATCAAATTTCTTGCAAGCACGTTGATGGGTTTTGCATCGTGGGCAATACCATAAATCTTCCGCACTTAAGACTTCCTCCTTGGTGAACTCGTCTAAGCAGTCTGCAAGGGTTACGTCCCTTTTAGCATTTTGGTCTTCAAAAGCGGCAGGATCTTTCATTATTTCGTAATCATCCCATGCGTCTCCGTTTACACTGGCGTTATCGCTAGCGGCACGATACAAGCCGGTACTCGACTGCGAAGAAGGCGTTCCGAAGACTTCCTGTGCCTTTTTAAGGCGCCACTCCAATACAATACCTTCTCCTTGTTGGATTACGGTTTTCGGAACAGGGGCTGTTGGTTGTGATCGTTTGACGCCGTTGACCTTAAACTTTGGAGTTTGTGGGCGTACAATGACGCTTCCACTAGTACCGTTTTCTCCGGGGTATGATGAAGCAGCATCTTCTACAATATCGTCATCTGATAATCCATCATATAGCTCTTTGTCTGGACCGTTTTCTTCTTTCTTTTGATCCGTCTCGTCTGCTCTATCATTATGATCTAAAGACCCTTCTTCTAGTTCTTGTCGCCTTCGAAGCTGCTCCTCGGCTCGTTCTTTGATGTCCACATACTGTGAGCTCCTTACTGAAGATAGTCCCGTCGGGAACAATTCGTTCGGCTCTCTACTGTAAGTTCGAGATTCCGAAAATGCCTTCATGGTAAACAGATTCTTCATTGGCTCCATACGTCTTCCACCAGCGGCGGTTACAGCTGCAGCAGTGTGTATTGGCTGCTGAGGTGGTGCAGGTGAATCAATCTCCATTGCAGTGCCGCTGTCCTTATCATCAGTCTTTGCAGAATCATCAAGCGAGTTTGACCGAGACAAGCTGTCATCCTGACGAACTTCTTCAAAAAGCTTTATGGCAGCATAGCGTTCAATATGCTCTACAATCAATCGATAGAGTGTATCCACACTTTGAGCTTCACTTTCCTTGATAGCGAGGATCATGGGTCCACCAAACTGTTTTGAAGTCTTGCGTCGATCGTCATCGGTAACGGCTTCACAGTAGACCGGGAATACAATAAGCTTTTCCTGGTCAGCCGGTTTTTCCACAACACCATTCTCTGAAACGTCATCGTCAGCAAACGGAAGAGCACTGGCGCCGTTTTCGCTCGACTCGATCTCGGAAACAGGTCCTGGTAACTGATAAACGTATATGGTATCATTATGTCCAATGTTGGCGACAGATTCGTCGTGTGAGAAAATTTTGTAGATTTTCCCACTGAACAGCTCCACTACCAGTAGCTAGCGATATGCATAGATGATTACTACCCTGCCACAACTCCACCGTTACACGGATTATCTTACCGTGGAAGGATCTTTTACACCTGCCAGCTCAGCGACCTTATTTTTGAGGTCGTTGATATCTGCATCCTTCTTAAAAGTGGTAGTAAGGCGGCGAGCTCTTTGGGACGGGTCATATGGTACATAGACCAATTCAATCTTGATTTTCTTTTGAATGGGAAGTGGAAGCGAGAGGTACATAAACGGGTCAAAGGTTACAGAAACCTATCATAATTTCCGTTAACCAAGCACTAAATAATGTGCACATCTTTTGTTACCTTTTTGCATTCATTACAAGTAAGCCGGCTTTTGAATTGGCCCTGGAAGAGATCAACGATTACAGAATCGTTCCGAGCCTTGTGATATGACCAGCTACGTTCAGAGATTTCGTGATCGCTCATACCATCAAAATCGGGAAGCTCGATGTACGGCTTTTTGATAATTCGGTTTAAGTCTTCGTGAAGCCCATCCAGCAAAAATGCGAGAAGTTCTTGGGAATCATGCTGCATGTAGCCCGTAAACGTTGGATTAAACCGACTAATAGTATACTAGAAAAGGGTGAGCAAGGAACCAGTGGCATCAGCATTCGCTGTTTATACCTTAAAGTCTCTTGGTGCTACACTTGATGCGGTGCCACTCCAAAGCTTTTCAATAAGGGCGCCATAGGCTTCTGCCACTTCACCTTTCATCCCCAATGGATTAACACGGTTGAGTTCACTCTTGTACTTTCCAGCTAAAGACACCTTATGTTAGCAGGCCGCGGTTGTATACAGGCTAATGATCCTCTTACACAAAAAGTATTCGGACAACTGCGGCGTGTTGCTCATACATTGCAAAGCAGCGTTCATAAAACATGTATTGCCCAGGTTAGACAACCCACAGACGCCTCTTGGTTTGGTCGGCGTATTTCCCTTGTTACTCCATGACCCAGAACCCGACGTCGTGTTTGGCTCAGCGTCGTTGCTCGCGTATGTCGAGGCGGAGGAGAATAGAGGTGTAGTCGACGATCCGGTCAGATTATTGAAGCCGCCGGCAAATACACTTGAAGCTGACGATACGGAAGAGGCATCTGACATTTGACGAATGAGAACTTCTTCCGACGGGAACGAACCGGAAGTCTGACTCTTCGTCTCAACAGCAATGACGCCGCCATTGATAGACATATCCCCGACAGTCCGCTCTTTATGCGTCAAGTCGATCTGCTCCGCTTCTATCAGGCTGTGTGGTGCGATAACAACAGAATCTCCCAGGTCAGAAGCCGTCGTGAACTGCCACAATTGCAAGCCATCCTGAGCACGTATATCAAGTGCGTTTACTACTGTCGTCTCCAGTTCCGCCAGCGTCGTTTTTCGTGACATGGTTACTTTAGGTCGACGCTCCAGCGAAGAACTCGTCGGTTCGGAAGTGGCTCCCACAATACAGAGAATAAATGTAGGCGGATAGATTTCCACAACTGTCTCTTTAACGTGTTCGCCCTCAGTTATGACTTGTCTAGGAATAGCTATCGTTGGTGCTCCATACCTAGAGTCGATGCTTTGAATAAGGAGATCATTAGTCAGCATTACCCTTCCTTACCATTCGCATAAACAATTCCATGCCTTTTCAGGAA
The DNA here is from genome assembly GCA_000787465.1 of Thermomucor indicae-seudaticae. Lineage (NCBI taxonomy): Eukaryota > Fungi > Mucoromycota > Mucoromycetes > Mucorales > Lichtheimiaceae > Thermomucor > Thermomucor indicae-seudaticae. Next base: position 39,302 of record JSYX01000004.1, read on the forward strand.
CAAGCGTGAAATGTTCCTCGGCAATCAGGTGTGGTTTGAGATCATCGTTGGACAAGATACTCGAGTTGTCGATGGGACCAGGCGGGGCGCGGGCGCCAAGATCGCGAGTAGCAGGACTACTGCTGCTCATACGGGTACAATACGTTTCCCATCTCGAGAACCACTGCTTTGCAATAATGTACCAAGTGTCTCCCTCTTCCAAGGTCGTGTTATTGACCATATCCTTGATGTAAGCGACTTGTTGACTAGGATCAAGATCAGGGACATCAAGTAAAGATGGCTCATCGCGTTTCGACCAAGAAGCCAGCGCAGACTCCAGAAGCTCGTCATCACTTTCAGAGATATTTGATTGTAGCGATGCATCCTGCATGTTGCTCCCTTGTTGCTCCATGTCCGAAACCTCCTGCAGTTGCAATCGGGGCGATGCCAGATCTATATTTCCGTTCACCCTGGATTTCGATTCCTGCGACGCATCCGATGCGGCTGGACTCGCAGGGTAACTCTCATAGTGCGATGCGGACGTAGCGGTAGGAGAAGGCTGCCGTTGCAGCACCATTGATGGTTCTCTACTTTCTTGAACGCTCATTTCGACTATACGTTTCCTTTTATTCGGTGATTCCGATCCCCGGTTTTTACGCTTTGCAATCACCTCCACTTTGCCGTATTTTAAAGGGCGTTTACGGAAGGAAAAAGAAATGAAGAAAAAGAGAAAAGACTGAAAACAGAGGAAAGAACTGAACGAAGAGATCAGGACTTACGAATGCCGATGCGGAAGTGACTTTTTTTCTGTGTCACATACACGAACTCACATACACTGGCAGAACAGCGGAGAGATCGTTGGATTTGTAACTACTCATTTCATGATCTGCATTTGTAGCGTATCTACTTTACTAGAGTCTCTTATCTGGATAACTGTAAACAATTGTTTTCTATAATATCGATTCTTATTTCATGTGGAGATACCCTTGATATAGTGCTGACTACGCGTAGACAGCGAAGAAGATCGACCTGGAAATTATCTGTCTGGGATTTAACAACTGGTCAATGCTGCTCCAGAAGATGCACTCAGTGCCACGACTTTCTGCAAAAGAAGCTTTCTTGACGTCACCTGCAGCGGATCGGGTGTCTCAGGCGCGTTGGTTTCCAATAACGAAGTGCCTGAGCGTTTCGAGGACGGGACCAGAGTTGATGTGTACCGTTCTGACCTCGTTGCCTCGTTATCGTTGGCTGTGTTGACCAACGGAACTGGTATTTTCCCGTGCTTATCAACGAGGCTTTTTGCCGGGATGGCACTTTGAGTCAAGATAGAATCAGTCGATATATTCTGTCCTTGCTGGGCATATTATGGCAACAGTGTATGAAGTATTGCCGACAGTTCGTCCGTGACAGTCGTTGCCGCCTGATCAACGTGCTTGAGGGTATTCGTTCTTTGATCTTCTGTGAACTTCTTGTTGAGGATCCGTTTAAGTGGGACCTGGGACGAGCTTGTTCGATTTTCTTCAGGGTTCTGTGGCTCTAGCAATATTGACTTAGGCTCCCTTCTCATCATATCGTCAAAGCGTTCTGGGACAAATGTCCGTCACTGTTCACCGCAATTGTTCGAGGTATCAAATCGCGAATCAATTTCACGGGTTATTTAGATGCCGTTCTCTTAAGTGCTTCTAACGTTTGTGGTTAGATTATGGATAGCTCCCGCTTTGATTTGTTTCGAAGTTTCTTTTCCGGAGGACGGACTGCGTGCTGTGGAAGGGGCAGTTTGATACGTGTATAGTTTCGTGGTTCGTGAATTCGATTCGCAATCCGTACAGATTCGTTAGTCAATCTATGACCTTCGATACCGGAGTTGTCATATCAAATAGCATGCCATAGCAGGATATCACCGTGCCGCAAGATATGACGTGCCCGGAACATGTTCATAGTTGGCGTATCACGGCAAGAATAGAGCTGCCAAATAATTATTTGTCCCCATCCTAATGCCTTTTTCATCGTCTTCGATATCCTGGTACATCCGAGAGAAGCGTCAACGCTTTTGGCCAAACTATATTGAAAGAATTCTCAGTACTCTTCGATAGATGCTGGCCTTTGGGGATTTTCCCTATGATGAAAAACCAAGTAAGTGCTGCGAAAGATAGATGGCTTCGGTCAGTCTCGGTGACCGTTTGGACGGCAATAGATCGAGAAGAAGCTTTCTATCTCGCTGACTCCTCGGACGTTCGTCCAAATTGTCGGTTTCGTTTCCAAGCGAATGCAGGAAAGATTAAGTGCTGGGCGCACAAGAGGGTGATAGTTGGGAAATATATTCTGCCCAGCTATGCTATTCTTCTACTATTACATTTGTTGCCTTATGCCTATTTACTCTTTAGTTACATACTGCTTGCCAATAGTGAAAAGCGCATTCATACACCACATGGTGCGTCACATTCAATCAATGTCTCGACATACATATACGACCCTTGACGCTGCGACCTAGCCGCGGATCGCGCCGTTTACTAAGCATCAGTGAAAGAAATCAGGGGTGCGGGCCGGGAAAGCCTTTGTTCACGCCTATGGTTCGAAAGGGATCCGCGGAACAGCTTCACAGAGTCTCTGCATTTATCTGTTCACTCTTTGGGTGGGCGTACCGGCGCCATCTGTGTCCCAAGAGGAAGGTACTTTGCTTGACGAAATAATAACGCATTTACGCGCTATTTGCGGAAGTATTGGCCGGTCGAACATGATCGACGGTTGGTGCCCACAGTCAATCTGGAGGGCGGAGGGGAGAAATGGAGGCAGATCCCGACTCCGCACCCGGGAATCCCGCATAACATATAAAAGTATCACGTTGCTTTCAAAAAGGCGCTTCATTTCCCTTTTCCCCTATTTTTCGCACGCTTCGAAAACACTCAAGAAATGGCTGATACCAAGTTTGACGAAATCAAGGTTGGCCGTGGTACCGACCTTGTTACTCTTACGCGTTGGGTTATTGCTCAACAGCAGGTATGAATGGGTCAATGGACGGGTGGATTCGGCTCTATAACACACATATATATACAGCATGTTCCGGAAGCAACTGGTGACCTGACGCTTCTATTGACTTCCATTCAATTCGGCTGCAAGTTTGTCGCTTCCAAGGTGAAGCAAGCCGGTCTGATCAACTTGTAAGACGGAGAAAGGGCTTTCCTGCAAAGAGAAGTCTAATTTATGCGTTGTGAATAAAATAGGTTGGGTCTGACCGGAACGGCTAATGTGCAAGGTGAAGATGTCAAGAAGCTCGACGTGCTTGCAAACGATATTTTCCGCAACGCATTGATCGCATCCGGCAAAGCTTGTATCTTGGTATCAGAGGAGGACGAAAATGCAATGGTGATTCAGGACCACAGTCAACGTGGCAAGTACATTGTCACCTTCGATCCTTTGGATGGTTCCTCCAACATCGACTGCGGTGTGACCATTGGTACAATCTTTGGTATCTTCAAAGTGGTTCGTAGCAAAAGAATCTTGGTTGGTTGGGCTCTGCTAATATCGTCGGCGGCGGCTACTTAGAACGACCCCGAGAATCCCAGTGTAAAGGATTTGCTCCGCAGTGGACGCGATCTCATTGCTGCTGGATATTGCATGTATGGTAAGTCCCAAATGTGCTCTGTTAGTATGTGTGCCAGACAGACTGATGGGGTGTGTTAGGATCATACTGTGAAATGATTTTGGTAAGCGGCTCGTGAAATCGGATTTTTTTACTGCTTTCACATGGGCACTCAAACGAAATGACGTTCCGGCGTGTTTTTCCGATAGTCCGTTGGCAATGGTGTCCATGGATTTACGCTAGATCCTGCTATCGGAGAATTCATCATGACGCATCCAGACGTAAGTTATGATGATCCGCCAGGTGTTATAATCGGTTTGTGGCTAAAGTGGCAGTAGATTAAATTGCCGCCACGCGGAAAAATCTATTCCATTAACGAGGGTAACTACAAGTATTTCGATGAGCCTTCTAAGAAATATGTGGACGCCGTCAAGCAAAAATACAGTGCTCGTTATGTTGGTTCAATGGTCTCCGATATTCACCGAACCCTTTTATACGGTAAGTCACACCAAGGGATGGGATATTTATGCGTTCTGCAATCTTATCGGCCAAAATAGGTGGCATCTTTGGCTATCCAGCAGACGCCAAGTCCAAGCGTGGTAAATTGAGAATCCTATATGAAGTATTCCCAATGTCATACTTGATCGAGCAAGCCGGTGGCAAAGCTTCGACTGGTACTATGAATGCTTTGGACCTTGTACCTGAGCACATCCACGATCGGTCAGGTGTCTGGCTTGGATCAAAGGAAGACGTGGAAGAGCTCGAATCTTACTATAAACAGTAAGCAGCTTCTTTACTCCACCGTCGTCCTATCTCCCTTCGTCAACCATCCTCCCCTCTACTTCCCGGTAATCAACTGCCATTACATTGTAATTTCTGCCGTGAAAAGATATTAAACTTTTTCCTGTTGTACAAGAGTCTTTGCTTTGCTTCAGACAATGGAATAATGTTGTTTAATTGGTTGGATATGCAGAAGAATGTTTATGCACTTAGTTGTTTACAAATGCTTAACGGGACGTACCATACCACATCTTCAACGTCCAACGAGGATATTTGAAGTCCAGTATTGTCAATTGCATGAAAGGGGGGTGGTGATTGGTGGAATGAATCTTATTGATCAAACCATTTACAGCACCAAATATCCCAAGCTATGTTTTTAATTACGAGCCTTCTCATTATTCCGCATGAAAGGCACTTGAGTCAAGGGGGAAAGAAGAAGACGCATTTGAGAGGCAAATTTGTTCCTTTTTTGATACCGGCGCAGCTGGTACATCGAACATGCAACATCTAACCTTTTTACCAGTGACCACACTTCTCCGCAAAACCCGCATTCGGTCAGCCCGTCCTTCCTCTTACTTTCTTCCCGTTTTCCGTTCTTTAACCATTTCCTTTCGTCCCTCCCATATCACACGCAAAAACGCGTAGCGAGATTTCTTTGCATCCGAGCTGTTTCAGTTGACCATTCTGCGCGTCTTCTTTTCCCATTTGGATGTTTTGTTTCCAGTCATATTTCTTCCTATTCGTATTATTCCAATTCTGGGCCTGGACAACGCGAGCACAGACTGATTCACCTCTTGGCACCAAACAGTCCGGCGTACAATGGCGGGCTGGTCACGTTGCTGGTAATTTTGTTTTATCTCGTGTGCTTATGTATGCATATCCGATATCTGACTGGCGATCTGGATATCCATATTAGCCTACATTGACCCGTATATGGTAGTCTATGGTGGAACGGAAGACCCATCTGCTGATGCAAATAGCGATAGTCTTGTTGGTTCTGCAGGCTTATGGGTTTGGAACTCCAAGGAACCTGCATGGTATCACCCGCAAGTCCGTTCCGACAGTGGTGCACAACCGCCGCAGGTCTTTTTCGGCGCTTCAGAACTACCAAGCCCCGGTCAGATGTTGGCTGTCGTAAGCAATACAAGTGGTGGAAATATGTTACAGAAGCTTGACACGAACACTTGGAGTTGGAGCTTTCCCACAGCCAGTAAGTGAGATTGTCCCCTTTATGAGAACGAACATTTATTTTTATCTTTTGTCATGTACCTGTATAATAGGTTTGGCCCCCGACCCTATCATAGGCTTTGCTCTGGCATGCGTCAATAATACGCTGTTTACTTATGGGGGAATGACAGCTACTGCAACTGGACACCCAAGTCCAGGCGCAGTACAGAATAATCTCTATCGTTTGGATGCCAATGCCTATCAATGGAGCTCAGGGTCCAACGGGCTTGGAATCACTGATCACGCCATGTGTTACGTACCACGCTGCAATTGCCTCTTGAGTTTCGGTGGCACAACAACTGGATCGCGCACAAGCCCGGTGAATGTAAGCACATCTAATAATAACAACCGCTGGAAGCATACTAAGCAAAGCGCATCCGGGATCTACTAGACAGTCTTAAAATATGATCTTGGGACCTTTAGCTGGGATCTTCAGGTTGCTGTCCAAACTGACAATAATGCCGCTCCAGGTGCACGTAGGCTTCACACAGCAACTTGTTTAGATGACAAAATGATTATCTTTGGAGGCGGCACCACTCAGCCATTTGATTCAGACGTTTGGATCTTGGATGTTTCCAGTTATCCGACACTTAGGTGGCGCAAGGCATCCATGAGCAATCTGGGTGACGCCCCTAATCCTCGTATGGGTACCTACTTATAGAAGGATTGCATTGTGACAACGTAACTTGGCCTTTTACTTACTTTGTAAGCTTGGCAGGTCATACCGCAGTACTCGACAGCGCAACGCAGAAGATTTATATATTTGGAGGATGGGGAATTGGATCGACAAACGACACAAACGTCTATGTTCTTGATACTGCGAACTGGGTTTGGTCACGCATTGCTCCTGTACCAGCATCTTCCACGACTTCGTCCACTGGCAACGACTCAACCGGCCCCGCCACGTCGATACCGTCTGCCAATGGAGACAACAAGCTAGGCGTTATTATAGGTGCGTCTATAGGAGGAGCTCTTGCGCTTGCCATTGCAGCAGGCGTCCTGGCCTGCTTATTGATCCGACGTCGCAGACATCGTCGGAATAGCGTCAGCGAAAAGCATCTGGATGGCGCAGTAGACAGGTCACGTAAAACGAATTCCAAAGTATACTATGGAAACAATGCAGGAGAGTGGCATGAGGAGCTTTCGCGGTTCGACGAGCCGAGGTTCTCAATGACGACAGAGAATCTACTGTATACGCCAGGCCGTCGATCTATGGCGAGCGTAGGCGGATTGCTCGACAGTGCCGGTAACAGCACTGTCAGAATGATGGTACCTTCTTTGACTCTGGATGAGCTTCATACCGTGACAACGCGAAGTCATGATACGCCTCGGACAAGCGAAATTGCAGTTTACGAGAATGGTCTACGTGGATTCCAGACGCCCAATGAAATCACGACCCAGAAACCTAACGAGATATCGAAACGTATACAGCGACATCTGCCGGCAGATGTAAGCCATTATCATGTCTCACCGGAGAGCCCGACCGAATCCAGTGTACCTCACAGCAGCAGTATGGACGTATTGCGAAGCGTCAAGTCTGAACAAAGCAGTATGAGAAACAGTAGTTTGGTGGCCAACGCAGGTGGTCCAGCGTCTGGTGTGGCTATCAATCACCACCAAGCCTACCGGCAGCAGCAGCCCCGCATGACAAGTGTAGACGAGGAGCAAGAAAATTGCACGCTCCCCAGTTCATTCATTAAGGATAACTCGGCTCCTATGCGATATCTGGAAGGTGACAGTAAACAGTTTAGCATGTCGACGGCCAGCGATCCCCTGTCGCCCTATCACAAAGCCGACAAGCAGTCTTCTGTTGCCTTTATACATCACCAATACCCATCTTCATCCATGAGCACCGTGCCGACCGCTAGTCCCATCCCATCACATCACTACTGGACAGCTCCTCACCAGGCCAGACCAGTTGCCTATGACGCTATCAGTCCACTGGAAATGCTTGCGACTTTAGGACGTTTACATCATCCTTCCTCCGACGAAGCGGAAAACAACAACAATCTGGACACAGCCTCTTCCTCCACATCGGCTTCCTCTGCTTCTCCTTTGCCTGGAGAATCCGTTACCGCAACAGCAACAGCTACGGCGGCCCAATCCCTCGCTGACATCTTGCCGCGTCGCTATCATCCTGAGCCAAACCGGCGTGCTTTTGTAGGTTCGAGCAATACCGTCATTTTTGTGACGCTCGACGACAACCGTCCTATTGCCATCAAAGCGTTCGGCCGTCGTGAGGCGTGGGAAAGAGAATGCCGGACGTTGATCAAGCTGCGTTCTGAGCGCGTTGTGAGTTTACTGGAAGTCTTGACGATACAGGGCGAGCAGCGCAACAAAGCCCGAGAGCAGCAGCAGCGGAGGTATAGTTTGCAAGATGCTGCAGATATCATGCGCAAAGGATTTGATAGCCATCATAATGAGGAGGAAGAAGATGGAATCAAGTATGCAGCAGTCATGGAGCGCTTGGATGAAACCCTTGCTTCGTTTATTCGCAAACTACGCTCGGTACCTGATAGCAAGAAGAGAAAGCAGCAGATACGTATCGCAGCACGCGCAATCACTGAATGCCTTAAATGGTGTCATTCAAAAGGTGGGGAAACAGCAGCTAATTAGGAAGGTCTTTGCTAAACCAGCGTCCATTCTTATCGTAGGCGTGGCATTCTGTGATTTGAAGCCAAGCAATATCATGCGTGCCTTTGTCCAGGACAACAATGATCATGAATGGAAACTGATTGACTTTGAAGCAAGTCGGACCATCGACCAAGAGTGTGTAGGCGTCATTACACCTCGCTATTGTCCTCCGGAAGTGGCACGGGCAACAACCTATGGCCTGGAAGGAGCCAATGGCGTAGTTGCCACGGCTAGCGTAGACATGTGGTCCTTGGGTTGTGTCATCTATGTAAGTACAGGGCAAGGAAAGGAGGACCATCATGGGCATGTCTCTTTTTTTTCTGAACCAGACTCTTTCTATGAAGGAACTCGAGACTACACAACCGCTTTTTGCACGCAGCATCAATGATGAGATCGTTCTTCACTTTGTATCGCATCCATCTCCATTGACACCTATTCTCAAGAACGGCATCCGTTGGAATGACCAAAAGGAACTAGAGATCCCCCACCTTGATCAACAGGTCACTGATCCAGAAGCAAGGCAGATAATCAAAATGCTCCTTAGTCGGGATCCTTTGAAACGTGGCACCGCATCCGGGATTCTGGTAAGTGAAGTAGCATGTATCATGCGGTATAATGTCCTGTATACTAAGCACAGCTCTTGTTACATATAGAATCACCCTTATTTTGCTACCACTAGCTAGACGCACATAACATTTCGTTTCTTGTACATACTGACATTATGTGGCTGTAATATGTAATTCTACTTTTTCATCACCAAGACTGATACAGTGCTCAGCGGTGTTGTCTTTCGTGCCCGTGTAACTTCCACAAAAGGAAGCATAGAGAAAACAAAAAAAGAAAACCCGTAAGTCTTCCCTCTTGAAATTGAATGAAAGCATGAGTTCGGATGCAATGAATCGCACTGCATTAATAATGGGCGCTACGGGCAAGTTTGTGTTTGAGAGATTCTTGTGCAGGGTTGGCTGACATTGACGAACCGTGCGTCGCCCATTAGGTGCCGTTGGAAAAGCCGTGCTGAAAGAGGTCTTAAAGAACGGTAACTATGAACGTGTAGTCACCGTCGGTCGCCGTGAAGCAAAGCTGGATGACGATAGCATCCCACAAGAAAAACTGGTGAGTTGCAGAAACTCGCATGTGTATACGTACAAAGGCTGTATGACGACTTATAGGCACCACTGGAGGACAGGTCCAAAAGATTGTGGACTATGAAAACTTGGAAGCTCACAGAGAAGCATTTAGAAAAGTCGAGTAAGTGCTGGTTTCATTGAGCAATCCAAGAGGTGGTAGAGACTAAACAAAGGACAGCGACGTTTATTGCTGCCTTGGCACAACCCGCGCTGATGCTGGAAGCGCAGAGGCTTTCAAACGCATCGATCAAGGCTACGTGCTAAAGGCCGCCAAACTGATTGCCGAAGAAAACAAGCCTACGACAGGACCGTCTTGGCTGAGCCCTGTCCACTTTTTATATTGCTCTTCAATGGTAAATGCTTCTTTTTTTAGCATTTTGAGTGATGGACGCTGCTAGCGACCTGCCTTTTCTCTGATGCTTCATTTAGGGTGCCAACAAGAACTCGCTTTTCCTCTATCCACAAAGCAAAGGGCAAACGGAAGAAGGAATTGCCAAGGCTGGATTTCAACGCGTGTCCATCTTCCGTCCCGGTTATCTGGAACTCGAAGAACCTCGTCCTCGACCACGTCTTGGTGAGAACGTGTTTGGTTCTATTATTTCGCCAGTGAACCGGCTCTTCAATCTTCACCTTGCCGCGCCCGTCATGCGTGTAGCGCACGCCATGCGGAAAGCAGCCATGGAAGCGAAGCCGGTGCCGTCTGATGCAAAGGAGAGCGTTGTGGACATCTTTAGCAATGCAGATATCGATGATATGTGGGCTTAAACTAGTTAGTTTTGTGTTTTACCGTTCACATAACCGACATGACATCAATTGATTAAACGTGACAGCATACATACCTCCTCCCTACTAACAAGCGCTCCCTCTTTGTATGTGAAAAAGCAGTGGTGGCGGATGTACTCTTACAAAGAAGGAATCATTAGATGGCGCTTATCAAGGCAGGAGAAATAACGGAGAGATGAGAGGGGAAGTCGGATTGACATGATTAGCGAGAGTGCTCAGTTTGTATGCTATGTACCTTGTGAAGGTGGCTGTACAGTAGACAGGGAAAAACGGTAGGGTGATAGGGGACATGCAAGAAGGAAGAAGGAGCTAGGAAGAAGGAGTTCGTTACTGACAAGAGATAAATCGTACTGACTTTCTTCTTCTTTCACCAGAGCTCTTTTCCACTTGTTCTACAACAGCCACACCTAGTAATCATGTTTTCCGAATCCGCTGGTCTTCATTCTCTAGAGATAACACCATCCTTCTTGGAAGGTAAAAACCGTTAGAGACACTTGCCGAGACATTGCTAACTGATTCACTATCTGCTAGGAAAAGGAGAGAAGGACATGCTTCAGCCCATGACTGTATTGCTATCCGAGCCCTCAAAACCCGATAACCGTTCGTCGTATTTGTCAAAGGCAGCTAATCACGTTATCTTTGTCATTCATGCAAGTACCGTCTGGGTGCACATTTTTCGCATTATCATTCATCGCTCACTCTCTTTTCTGTTTGTCGTGTGAACACAGGGTATCGGACAGGTAATAGCACATCATTGTCGCATTGTGTTCTCCTAGCTCAGTTAAGCTCACACTCATCGTATATAGCAAACCGAGGAATATGGCATGTTTTCCCGACACAGTAAGTTGATCATAGGAAAAGACAAGCAGCAGCTTTAGGCAAGATTGAAACTTCTATTCTACGCAGTGAAATCATTAAAAGACACGATGCATCAAGTGCTGCAAGCGCGCAGGCCAGACCAGGATGTTGAAATTGAGCTTATTCCTATCGAATGGCACCGCCATATCCATGCCGAAACCGACGCTAATGTGCATCGGATCCTTCCTAAATCTATCCCCACTGTGCGTTTAATCGAAAGTCACTATCTAGCGGATGTGCTTTACTATTTCTCTAAAGACCGCGGCCAGAGTATTATCAACCATGTCACCCAAATGTTTAACAAGGCCTATCACATTTTCATGGACCAGCATCCGGGATTCGATGGCAAAGTGGCTATACTCGGATATTCGTAAGGAGAAAGAAGCAGAGAAGGGGCTTTAAGTAAAAGGGAGATTTGCCACCCTAACTAGCCAACTACTACTTTTAACTTTTCCTTTAGACTCGGAGGACTTATTTCCTGGGACATTTTGGCACACCAACGCACTGGCTTGGAGCCCATTGAATTGAACCAGTTTAGCAAATTCGATGTGCAAGTTCCTAAACTTGACTTTAAACCTGACTATTTGTTTGGCATGGGATGTCCCGTCGCGGGCTTACTCGTTGCACGCAACCAAGATCCACGCTATTATCATCCAGGACACGATGTCATTTTTGAAAACATTTATCATCCTTTTGATCCATTAGTGAGTAAGAAAGATCGCAACACAGGTTGTTCTTGCTCTCTCCTTAACTGCCTCCTTCTCTACAGGCTTTTCGCCTGGAGCCCCTCCTGAACCAGGACTTTACTGACAAACCTGCAGTGGCAATCGATCGAGCTCTTCCGTCGACGTCGTTTTTATCCATATTTTCTTTCTTTTCTTCTTCTTCAACCAAACCAACAGAAGCCCTGCAACATCGACGCAGCAGCATCCTATCGACATCAGTCAATGCACTGCGTCAGTTCTTTTCCCTTGGACAGCCGAGTGAGAAGCAGCAACAGCAGCAAGAACAAGATCTCTTGTACCTGCAGCAGCAGCAGCGCAGGGCCAGCGAAGGAGACATTTTGGTCCTCAAACGTCAAGAAGAGGCCAAATTTCGACCTCGCTCCAATAGTATGTCGCTTGACCGTCCTCCAACGCCTTTGCTATCCGAATCCGAAGATGTTTATGATGACAGCTCGTCCTGCGTTTCTTCAACTTCTACGGCAAGTAGTAGTGCCCCTTGTACGCCCCTGGAATCCGCTTGGCCCACGGTTGAACCCATGATTGCATTGCCAGGAGGACGTCGTTACGATTACGAGCTTGCACCCGAAAATTTCATGGGCATGATTTCAAACGAGTATATCCTGGGACTTTCTGCCCATTTTTCGTATTGGACAAACAAGGATATGCTATGGCATATCTTTTGCCGTCTAGAAAACATTTAATACTCTTTTTTGGATGTATATTACTATTATTATTGTTATATATCAAAGGAAAAGAAACAAAGAGAAAAAAGGGATTGTTTGTAGCCAGCTACAAGGGTTCAGACACGGGCAAAAGTTCGTCCATCATGAAATAATTTGTGGACGCGTGTTGGAGTGTGGCAGGGGAAGAAGATCGAGTGACGGACAAGAGAGGCGGCGCAATGCCGTGCTGTTGAGCAGCAGCAGCGGCAGCAGCCACCATGCTCATGTCTTGTTCCTCGAAAAACCCAGAGTCGTTTATGATGGTCGTTGGTTGTGTCTCATATGGACTCGGGTGGTTCGGAGCATGCGTAAGTTGATGAAAGAGTGGCCAGTCTCCGGTCGTGGCCGCCAATCCTTGCTGCTGCTGTTGGTGCAATAAAGAAGCATGATCTTCAGCACAATCATTCGAGGCAGAAAACGGAGAACGAAGCATCATCTGCTGTTGCTGCTGTGCTTGTTCGTGTTGTTGTTGCTGGTGATGAACTGGAAACAGATAGGCGGCGTCTGAAGTCAGTGGAGGAGGCGTGATAAGGTGATGATGATGTTGGTCAAAGTAAAAGGACTGATCATACATGCAAGCACTACTGCTGCTGCTGCTGCTATTCTTGGTTTCAACCATCTTGGTTTTCTTGTTTCCGCTGCTATCAGAAGACAGTGCTCGATGGTGTTTTCCAAGCTTGATGTCGTCACTACTGCTACCACCGCGTTGCTGCTGCTGCTGTTTGGGCATACTCCGTTTGCTTCTCGCAATACGCTGCTCACCGCGCAAACGCAGCTGTGCAAGGATGGACCTAGATTCCTGCACTTCTTGCTCTGTCTTGCGCATCTGGTCCGTCAGCTCAGCTGCGGTGATGACGGGACTTGGTTTCCCTTTATTATTACGGGCTGACACCTGTTGTTGATTGGGTATAAAGACTGAGTGGATCAAGGCTCGCTGGGCTTCCAGATCACTCTCGATACGTCTGATCTTGGCTTCCAGATTCGACAAGTTATCAATAAACGGGTCCACGTTGGTAGGCTGGGTGTTGCGCGAACGACGGGAACTTGGATAGGCACACAGGACACCCGTCGTCAGACATCGAGTGCAGTTTGGATGAACGCCATCGCATCGAACCTGCATGCAAATATTAGTCCACGAATCCCCCATTGCCCTTCTTGTTAACTTGCCTTTTTATGGTGGCATCGAAAGCAAGCGATTGGCGCCCTAGGTCGTTTCATGGAGGGATGCATCCTTGTCATGGTGTGCGTCTCATCGGCTGGTGACTTGTTGCCACCATTATTATCGCCCTTATTATTACTGCTGCTTTGGCATCCATTTGTGGTTGTTGTTGAAGAAGTCATATTAAAGGACAGGAAAGGGAAAAGAAGGTAGATCTATTTACAAACCGATAGACTTAAAACAAAATTACCTTATATACAGGGTCCAGAGACATACGAGTAAGGAGGTTTGGGGGTGGATGAGTTGCATTTATTGCTGCTCCCTCTCGACCCGCCATGATTCGAACATGCCCAACTAGACAGAAAATACTATCCATTGATCCCTTCTATGCAACCTTCCTTGATCCGCCCCCGTCCTTCTCCAGATCTAGGGGCTGTGTCCTCTTTCTTTTCTGTTCAATATGGACACGAACAACTGAGCGATAGATGCGCCACGTGTGGACTTTGCGGCACAAAGAACGGCAAATTACCATGCTGAGATTATTTCATCGTACAGGACATCATTATTTTGATTACCAATGCGATCACCTCTGAAAATCCTTGGTCCAAAGCTGAATGAAGAGAACGACATCATGTGCATCGTTGTTCTGCTTCGCAGCTATATAAAGACTCTCTAATGCAACGTCAGGAGATCAAATCAAATCAAACCAATGCATAAGTTGCAGTTGTTGTCTGTCAATGCGCGGGGATTATAGTCCATCACACGTCAGCCCTATGCGGGACTGTCCTGCTCCTCACCCTTTTGCTTCGCTTTCAAAGAGTTGCTATATTGATACGCATAAAGAAAAACGTGAAAAGAAAAAGGTATGCTAGACGTTTTAAAAACAAGGGAGGAGCAAGAAAAGCGCTGCATGAGTGGACTGGGAAGTCAGTGGTGTGTAATAGAACGGGTCGAAATCATGTAATAGAAAGAGAAAGATGCTTCAGGGGGGAATGGAATAAGCGAAATGCTTCGTTTGTATATCGTCGTTTTTTAGCATGCACAGCCGCTTGAGCCTGCGCCAGCCGCATTTCCACCCTCCCGCATCAAGTCAATTCTTGGGTTACCTGCTCCAGGGCCCGCTCCAGCCCTGGCACCGGGACGGCTATACATGATGTATTCGAGTGGAATGCTCTTGGCTATTCGGAAACCTGTTTAGCCTGTCCTTCTTCCCGATAAACCGTGTCTGTCACTTACCAATTTCGGTGAAGACATGATCCACGTTAGCACCTGTCTTAGCACTTGCCTCAAAGAACAAGAGACCAGTTTCATTGGCGTAAGCTGCAGCATCCTCTGTCGGAACCTGTCGACTTGCACCCTCTTCCTCTTCATCCTCTTCTTCTTGCGGCTGTTCACCGTCAACCAGATCCAATTTGTTGCCAACCAGCGCAATTACGATATGCGGGTTCGCTTGTCGTTGCAATTCCTTGATCCAGCTCTTGGCTTTATCAAGAGTCGCTGCCTTCGTGACATCATAGACGACGACTGCAGCCTGTGCGTTACGATAATACATTGGAGCAAGCGAATGGAAACGTTCCTGTCCAGCTGTATCCCATATCTCAAATTTGATAGTGTGATCACCCACGGGCCACTTTTGCGTCAGAAACGCAGCTAGCGCACAAAGAGAGCGAGGCATTTGTTCATTTCAGTCGACTTTGTTGTCGCACTGTAGATGTAGAGTGCTCACCTCCAATCGTTGGCTCCCGATTCTTTACAAAGTCGTGATTCACGAACCGAAGAACTAGACTTGATTTGCCCACACCGGATTCACCTGCGTTTTCGTTGCGCAGCGGGTCAGTCAGTGGTCGGACCGAACACTTGTCCTTTTAAAGCGAGAGAAACATACCCAGGAGGACAAGTTTGACTGGCACAGGTTTACTGTTGTTTGGTAATGGTGTTGTAGTGACGGATGGGGATGATGCCGAAGTATTCACTGCAGGCGAATTAGTAGCAGCAGTTTCATTGTTCAAAGGCTTTGGTGGCTGTTCGGACATGTTGTAATAAAAGCAGTAAGGGTAAAAAAGGCGGAAAAAACAGGCTTCGAAAAAGCAAAAGGCCCGTTTTGGAACTACACGTCATTTGGATCTGTTTCACAGAAAAGGTCATGACTTAACATCGGTTTTCAATCGTTTCATTTCTTCTGCACTCTTCCGTTGTGTTTCGTCGTCTCCGTACTATGCCTTTGGTGACGAGTGATATGAACTTGGGCGCTGCCTTGAGAAAGGCCAAAATTGTGCCTACAAGTATGTCTAAAGCAATTTGTTTGAATCGATATTCTCCTGACACCTTTCTAGTGATAAAAGAAGACTTTCAGCCGTCTGTTATGCTGGATATCAAGTATCCTAAAAGCGGACAGGATGTGGCTCTCGGAAACACAATCAAGCCGAGTGAAGCATCCGAAGCACCGAACGTGACCATCGTACCTGCCGATGAGGACACGTACTATACGCTCATGATGGTAGATATCGAAAGCAAGGGTCAGAGAACGCATTGACAAACAGGCTTTTAAACTGATAGGTGGACCCGGACGCCCCGTCTGCTACCGATAACAAATTCAGCCCTTGGCGCCATTGGGTCGTCATCAATATCCCAGGTATATCTGTGGATGAAGGGAAGAGCTTATACTACAGCCGCTGACCATTCACTGTGTTCAACAAACACTGATAGGGTCGGAGGCAAGTGTCAATGCTACCTCTCAGCGCCAGGTGTCACCCTATTATGGACCCGCTCCCCCGCGCGGCACTGGTCCACACCGATATATCTTTTTGCTTTACAAGCAAGCGACAAAGGATCAGGTCTTTACTGCGCTGAACAACGATGATCGTCGTTGGTTCAACTATGAGGAATATGCTCGTTCGCACAATCTGCAGCTTGTAGGCATCAACTTTTTCTACTCTGAGGCTTAACGCGAGAAAAGAAAGCAACCAAAAGTTTATATAGAAGAAACACAAAAATAAGAAACAGGTTGGATATTCACTATCGGAGGGGTTCTTGATGCTAGTAGTAAATGGGTGTATATAACTGTGTGTGTCACGAAGACATGCAGGCTGGCTTGTTGCGCTTGTTGTTCTTGTGCCGTTTAAGAGCATCAAGTCTGTGTATTGTCTTTAGCGCCTTTAAGGGCATTACCCGTAGAAAACCAGCCATACATACCTGGAGAAATCCTTATTGCAACCTAAGCACTTGTAAGGCTTCCTCTGTTCGTGCACTTTGGAGTGACGTTTAAGATCATGGTTACGACTGAATGCAGCTTGGCAAAAATCGCATACAAACGGCCTATCGTCGGTATGGGTCCGGGAATGACTTTTGAGGTTGTAGAGACGTGCAAAGGTTTTTCCACAGTTAGGGAAAAGGCAAGGGTAGACTGTCTGTGTCTGGTTGTTGATAGTGGTTGTGATCGGAGCGGACGATGCATAGATTGACATGGCGGCTGACTGTGTCTCTGCCAACGCTGGGTTTGATCGCCGCCGTTTACGAGGAGCATACGGATGTCGCCCACTGTTAGTCACCCTACGATCAGTGTTGGGAGCTACTTGTGGATTTCCTACAGTAGCCATGGCCGCCACGGCCGCCGCAGCAGCAAGCGCAACAGCCTGTTCGTTGGCAGACAGATTTGTCAATGCGTTAGGATAAAGAAACGGTACTGATGGATTAACGTTCGTATTGGCACTGGTTTCACTTGCGTTACTGTTGCTGTTAGCAGTACTTGCATCTGCTGAATTTTGTTGGTGCTGGAGAATTTGCTGGAGATAGAACACGAGAGCAGCGTCAGCGAAGTTGACGGGCGTTGTTGAGACGGAATTTGGAGGAGGAGAGGATTGGGTGCTCGTGGAAGGCAACACTGCAAGTTCTGTGGATGAGGAGGATGCGGACGTGCTGGCGGTGGCGGTGGTGCCAGTGGCAGTATTGTTCATTGCGCCCAGTAATGAATGTGATAAAAGTGCTTCAATGGCCTCACCAGTGTTGGTTTCCCGAGCTCGCTCAGTAATCTTTTGAGCCATGTCAGCCCAGTCCGCGGCATCGAATATCTTTAGCAGCTTATCATCCAATTCTGTCTTTATCGGAGGTGCTGGTTTGGGCGGCGGAATTGGTTCGTCATCCCCACGTATCTTGCTCTTTAGCCAGTTGGTGTCCACATACTTGGCAGCCAGAGTGTTGTCCCATCTTTGCTTCAATTGTTTGCCTCGCCTTCCAGGAATAATTGTAGCAATCTCTTTCCATTTCCCGTAACCGAAACGTTTGATCCCTGCTACCAAAAGCTCGTCTTCTTCGGGTGTCCATGGGCCTCGCTTATAATTATCAGCCGATTCTTCCTCAACGTTCTGACTTCCAGTCGTTTCAGAGGAACTGCGGTTCTTCTGAGCATGCCTGCACAATGTCACGCTGCCATCCTGCTGCGGATCACTAGTAGGATACTTGTGGAATATGTCACTGCTTTGAGCTAGCCCAAGCAGTTGGAGCGCTGGTTCCATTAGATCGTTATTAGCTGTCTCGGGCCTTTTACCCTTCTCGTCTACTTCGCCTCCTGCCGTTGCACTATCTGCATTTTGGCAAAACTGGCTTTGGATCGTCTCTGAAGGGAAGCGTACTTGTTAGCTTTCTTCTCTTTTTCTTTCATGCCGTCTGCTTTGACATTTACCTGGCTTCACGTTCATTGCACTTGCCACAGCACTTATTAGATCGATGTCTCCTCCTGAGCTTTGGTTTTGTTGCTGAGCATGCAACAATGCTGCAGTTATAGCTGGAATGTTCGGCAGAGAGGATACTGCTGGGGACGACGAGCTCTCCGCATTAGTCGCTGGGGCATGAAACGATGACGAGCTACTAATATATGCCGAAGCAGCGCTTGTACTGGGTGATGGCGCGGCTGTAACATCAACAGCTGGCCCTTCTTCCGTAATTTCTCGTTTTAAAGGTGATGGCGCCTGCGAAATCTGAGTGAGATTTTGGAACTCGGTGTCTTGTGGGGAATTTGATCGTCGTTGCTGCTGCTTCCGGCGAAACGCATTAGATGAAGATACAAAAGAATGCACTCGAGCCATGTGGGATTAGCATGGACAGTTAGAGAAAGCAGTTCGTTATAGTCGACGGCTGAGTGAGAACTAACGGTTTCTGGTATTAAGCGCTCAAAAATGCTGCTGCTATCGCTATAACTTTGGTCCTTTTTTATCAGTTGTGGGGAAAAACAATCGAGGGGACTATTCGAGTCTGACATAAACATCATGACATGGAAGAGTATAGTTGAGCAAAGAGATACTACATGAGATATGCATCAATTACTGATTGTAGTACTGTAAACATTATGAGATTGTGAAGATTCACAGTGATAGTCCTTTACTCTATTGAACGCAACAGAGAGAAAACTTGCGGGAACAATGTCTCTATCTTTTTTCCTGAAACGATGCGCGCTGAAGTTGTCCGCGTGCGCCGCTTGACGAGGTGTCGAACCGCCGACTTTAGCATCCTATAGCGTTCGCCGGACATTCTGATGATCAAGCCGTCTTCCTCCGTATACACTACCATGGTAATGATTCTAAATATGAGCCGCAGGTGAGCCATTACTGAAGGATGTAGCCAATCAAAGTCAGCTTTGCACTAACCTTGCGCTTCTACGTAGAGACGGCCTTGAAGTAATACTTGGTGAGTGATGCCTATTACGATACCAAGGAGCAGCACTGATGCTGGTTGGTTGCTAGCTTTGCCCATAGTCACCACTACCTAAGAGTCCAGACGTAGTTGATACCACCCCGGCCAGCCGTGACGACGGGAGGACTTCCTTTACCGCTTTTACCTTCTAGAGTACCTTGCACGGAAATTACTGACGCGTCGACTCTGTGACAAATTTGTCAGTGATCGTCACTTGGGGAAGAGGCACTTAGGAGAGCCATTACCAAAGAGTGGGTAACCGCCAGAGATTCATTTTTGAAGACGAACAAAGTAGCACGTATCGCAGCAAATCGGCGACTGATTATTGCAGGGTTATTTCTCAAGATTTGCGACGATATACAAAAGATCTTGCGCGAGGAACAGAATGATTTACGCAAGAGACATGAATATTATGCGATACATCGCAAAGACTGCTGAGATATTCATTAGAAACTCCCTTTAATGCAGACTGATCTGGGTTTCTTTCGAGTTTCGTGAGACCTCAAACATAACACTAAGCTATTAAAGTTGGGCTTTATTACTGCAGGAGATCAGCTGATGTCAAAGGACGTCAGGGATTCGAACATCTCAGGCGGCCCCCTTTCACTTGAAGCGGGGAACATTTTCTCATAGGTATTTGTTGCTGCGCTGTAAAAAAATTACCAAATCGGGCCCAGCACTACAAAGAGGCCGGGAAACGGATCTTTTCCTGTCACAGCTTGTTCTCTCAACTCAATGGTCAAACTATCATTTATCTCCTCCTCTATTCTTTTGCTTGTGGGCTGTGTCAGCGCACTGCCTACCTTGGACTCTTTCTTACCTGAGGCTGGACTGGCTCCACTCTACGAATCGCCGGACGCTGAGCCCATTTCCGATTCTTACATCGTTGTACTCAAGGACCACGTCAGCGCTGATAAGGCACGGGAACACTGCCACTGGGTCAGAGACCTGCACAAGCGTGATGCTTTATCTGACTATCTCGATCCCGATATGGCTGCCGGTATCAAGCACACCTACGACACTCCAGGTTTGCGTGGTTATGCCGGAAAATTCTCACAAGAGACACTCCACCGCATCCGGAGCTCTCCGGAAGTAAGTTTGCATTGAGCGTCATCTCTAACGTTCCTTGTTCTTATCTTTGCCATCCACTTATAAGGTTGCCTATGTGGAGAAGGACATTAGGATGTACGCTTCTGAGTTGCAGCGCAACGCACCATGGGGACTTTCCCGTATCTCCCATAGAGAACCTTTATCACTTTGGACATTCAACAAGTACGCCTACAATCCTGACGGTGGCGAGGGCATCAAGGTCTACGTAGTCGACACTGGTATCAATATTGACCATGTGGACTTTGAAGGACGAGCTGAATGGGGTGCCACTTTTGCCAGCGACGGCGATTTTGACGGCAATGGACACGGGTCCCATTGTGCTGGTACCATTGCTGGTAACCGATTCGGTGTTGCCAAGCAAGCCCGGCCAGTCGCTGTGAAAGTACTGAGCGCCCAAGGTTCCGGATCTAATTCGGAGGTTTTGGCCGGTATCAACTGGGTTGTGGAACAGCATCAGATTGACGCTGCCGAAGCTAAAAAGGCAGGAAGAAAGTATAAGGGCGCAGTTGCCAACATGAGTCTCGGCGGTGGCAAGTCCCGTGCACTTGATAGTGCAGTCAACGAGGTATGATGCTTGAGAGATATATAGCTGTCTTGCGCACTCTTTTTAAAAGGAATCGATCTGATCACAGGCAGTTCGCAATGGTGTAATTTTCTCTGTCGCAGCCGGAAACGATAACCGAGATGCATGCAAATACTCCCCGGCTGCTGCTGAAGAGGCTATCACAGTTGGTGCAACCAATCTGCGTGATGAAAGAGCATATTTCTCCAATTATGGTAAATGCGTCGATGTCTTTGCTCCCGGTAAGAAAGTTTATATATAGGCAATGATTGGTTCGGCTACTAACCCGGTGCTTTATAGGTCAAGACATTATGTCCATCTGGAATACTGGCCGTTACAGCACCAACACTATTTCGGGTTCGTTATTTCACCCAGCATTCTCTTTATTCAGTGTTCAACTCTATCTGACACTGCTGCCGGTCTTTAGGTACATCCATGGCTGCACCACATGTTGCTGGCCTTGCTGCGTACTTTTTGAGTTTGGAAGAAGGAGATAACGTGGACCCCAAGATTATCAAGGATAAAATCATTCAAACCAGCACTCGTGGCAAGTTGAAGAACATCCCGCGAGACACTCCCAACTTGTTGATCTTCAATGACTATGAGTAGTCATATAACTCTTTGTTTATATTCATCGATTGTTTTTCTCCTTCGTTGTATCTTGCCCTTTCGACTGGATTGCACCCGATACTTTTTTCCTTGTACGTCTCTGAATCCAATATAAACACACATACACACCGGTTGACCAGAAAGCAGAAATGTGGTTGCTAATCGCTATTATCCAGAAACCTTGTTGCTACTAGTAATTCCAATCTACAATTGCCAAAGACTAGATGCTTCTGCCTGCAGAGATTTGTGGAGCTGCTGAAAACATTGATATTACGGTTTGGGGCGTATGGGTCTTGGTTGCATCGACCTTTTTGTATTGTTTAGACGGTAAGGCACAACGACAAGAGGAGAGGTCGGCCGTTGCAAGACTGGCGGCTGCGGTTGTGGAGGTGGAGGTGGGCGAGGTAAAATCTTGCGATGCTTTGTAGGCGGCAACGGCTGCTGATTGCCTGGTGTTGTCGAAGGCGAAGGCGAAGGCGGCGGCTGTGATTGAGAAGGCGAAGCGAATCTACAAGAGAACCATTGAAGAGGGACAATAATGGGTGCAGGAAATATTACAACGGGTTGCGGCTGTAGGGAGGGCAGTATACGGCGTGGAGACGATTTTGAGGATGGAGACGGCAATTCAGAATCACGTTTCCGTTTAGGAGCTACAGACACCGTGATTGGAACTGGTGCTGGTGCTGGTGCTGCTGGGCGCGGCAGAATCTCCCTGGGCTTTGACCGACGAGGTGACAGTTTGACCTTGTCATGCATAAACAGAGTGGGTAGGTTAACGTGTGTTGAGCAGGAGGAAAAAAAGCGGAAAAGTTCAAAGTCAAATTACCCGGAACAAATCAGAACGCCAATAGCAGTTTGAGTAACACTTTAGGTTATTTACAATGGTGAACAGCGCCATTGAGTTGGGATAGACTCACACTATAATATCAGTCAAGAAAAATTTCAATGGCACGGAAGAAGGCCGCCATTGCTAAAACGGACTTCTTTCCGTCATCTTGGTGCTTGAGGCTAGGATTTCTGAAGAACCCGTTCATTTCGGACTAGGTTTTCGGTGTCCATCTCTTGGAAAAGCGCGAAATGTTTATTTCAACAACACGAACGCATTGTCAAAAAACAGTACATATCAGATTAGCATTACCTGCATGCTACGATAGTCAATTGGCTATGGAGAGTCAAATCCCATCAGCAAGTTAAAACAGATGGTCTTCCTTCCAAGCAGCAAGTAATCACGCAGGAAGATGACAACACCACTGAGTTTTAAAAAGAACGACCTCTTTCTTTTCCCTTCTTTGCACAATGGCTTTCTCGGCACACGCTATCAGAGAAAGCGACAAGGCCAAGGTCGTTTTAAGTCTTGACGAGGGTCACATAAAGATCGATGCAGAGGGTGCAAAGCAGCAAGTAGTTCTGGAAAATCAGTATATCTATGGCTTGGATTGGTCCAAAGAGGAAAAGAAGCTCGAGATCCACTTCTGCGAAACCCTGGAGCAGCGACCAAGCGGATCGGAAAACAAGACGATATCCGATTTCCGCAACAGCGGCAAGACTGTCTGGCAGCGTGCTGTGAGGGTCTTTATATTGGAAGATAACGGAGACGAGGAATTTGTCAGCCAACTCAGGCAACGGGTTTTACCGAGCCGAGAGCCTGAGACGCGCGTCTTTGTGGTACTGAATCCATTTGCTGGTGGACGCCGGGCCGTGACCGAATGGCAAGAAATTGTGCAGCCCATGCTTTTCAAGGCCGGCTTTTCGGCTTCGAACATGAGCGTTACGCATACGTTGCCCAAGGGAGAGACGAGACTGCTTGCGGAGCAGCTCGGTCTTCGGATACTGCAGGGTTCTGAGCCAGCCATTGTGATCTGTATGGGTGGCGATGGTACGATTCACGAGGTTGTGAATGGCTTATCGGATGCATTCGAAAGACGGGCGCATGATGGTCAATCGCCACCCAGCTTTTTCTTGGGTATTGTGCCTAGCGGGTCAGGAAACGCTCTTTCACTCAGTCTCGACATTCAGAGCCCCGAGCACGCGGCGCTCAAGATCATTAAAGGACGCACGCAGCCTCTGCGGTTGATGGATGTCGCCACGGGTTACGTGACGTCAGATCAGGAAAAATGGTACGAAGCTGTAAAGTATGACAAAGAACGACGGACGCGTATCTTGGTAGTGATGAGTTGGGGATTCCATGCGCAGATAGTGTCCAAGTCGAGGTACTTGAGATATTTTATGGGTAACCAACGGTTCAGTCTGGTGGCACAAATTCTGTTCTTGTTCCTGAGCCAATATACCGGAGAACTCGTGATGAGGGGTGCAAAGCGCTATGAGCCGCGGAACAAGGCATTTCTGGAGGAGCAAAGTGAGATCGTCATTGGGGAGGACCAATTTACCTACTTTCTAATATCCAAGCAACACTCATTGGAACGTGGTTTCAAAATTGCGCCTTATGCGTCACCGTCGAGTCCAGAGATGGATGTGGTCATGATGCGTAGAGCCAGCAAAGAGCAGCTCAAAGCGGCAACGATCAAGGTGATTCAAGGCGGGCGACACGTGGATGAAGCCGGTGACATTGTGGAATATTACAAAACTTCTGAACTCCTGCTGCGAGTAAAAGAACAGGCAGAACTATGCCTTGATGGAGAAATCCACTCTTTGGCGGCTAAGGGAGTGGTACGAATTAAAATGATTGGTCCAGCTTCTGGAGAGCCTGATTTCGAAACATTTGTATAACGCCCACGTCGCTTTGACACCTTTATTGCGGCGGGTGGGCTTTGCCTCAAAATGGTAAATAAGGGCATCCCTTAAAGCCAGCTGAGTTGGGAGCATCCGTGCGGGGGAGAAGGGGTAGACGGAGGGGATGCGCCAAAGAAACTGTGGTAGCGGGACACAGGCAAACAAAATAAAGCTTCTTTTTATGGCTTGAATGACAGAATCCCCTTCTTTTATCTCTTTTTTCTCGTTTCCAACCGCCCACACTTTGCTCATTCCTAATGTCAACGGATCTCGCGACACCTGTCCCCTTCCACCCAAAGAAACGCTTACGGTCGCTACGGAAAAAGCAACAAAAGCCTAATAACAATAACAATAATAACATGTCGCTCTTTTATTTCTCGGTGCTTTTGCCACAATCTTGTTCACGTGTATCTTTGATGACGAAAGAGGATAAACAGAGGAAGATGCGAATGGCTGACCACGCAGCACGAAAGGAAGTAGGTTAACCTCTCTCTCCTTTGACGTGATTGAACAAATAAGGCTCAAACAATGAAGGCTGTTCTGAAGCTTCCCGAAACGCAATCACGAGAAACTTTTTCGATCGTTGCATTATCGGATCGGGCGAAAATTCCGTTAATCAAACTTCCAGACGCAGCAGCCAACCATACAACACCGCGTCTTCATCCGAGTACGGATGACGTGTCCAGCAGTCTTGAAACGAACGCAGAGGATGACGAATCAGACGATACAGACGTTGAAGATGTCGAAGAGCTTTTTCTGGAACTTGCTCATGAGGTGAATCACCCGATTTCGTGCCGCTCATTATAGGTTCATTATTAAGCGATAATTTCAATAATAGCTGGACAGTAATGATAAGGCTACACAGCAAAGACTAGCCCGAGTATCCAATCAGTCAGCAAAGCCAACAGCCATTTCTCTTCCGCAAACCGTCTTTACCTTTCCAACAAACGGTTACTTTTCTCCCGGTGCTCCCTTTCTTTCCACGGGTTCGCCCATGACGCCGCGCCCTGAAACACATACGCGGCGGTCTTCGAAACCTCAAGTTCGCAACAATCTAGGTAACAATTAGCCGAAGGGAAAAAGAGAGGATATATGTCACTGACGTTTTGGACACTGCAGCATCTGAAGCAGATCCCCCCACGATCAACGTCCGCATTGCAGGTGGTGATATCATACAGGATGTGTTCCTTTCACCGGTCGGTGAGCGACCGCCTCCGGTACAAGAATCCTATCAAACAAGGTCGGATTCGGATGAGCGGGAGGTCACTCACCCGTTCTCATTACGTCCACCACCACATCTCTTACGATCGCGAAAAGCTTCCAGGACCGTCCAGCAAAACCTCACAGAACCCGTCACCGTTGAAAAAACCGAGACGCGGTCCCAGGCTAGTAGTCGAAATAGTAGCTCAAGTGCTGTCAGCCCCCGATTCATGGCTCTTCGCAAACTAAGTGAGAGTGGCACGGTAAGCCCTGGAGACCCTGTTTTTTTCGCTTGGCCCCTTCCCCTTAAAATTGACCCTCGAAATAAGCCTGCAGGGTCATTTGAAAAGCCGACGAACGATGATCCTGGATTCGAGCAGCGACTGTTGGAGAAGATTAGCGACCTGATCGAAAATCGACTGCAGACGACTATCTCGCAGATTATGTTGCAGGCGACGGAGAATCAGCGAGAAGCACAAAAGTTTTGGGAAGAGCAGAAGCGGGAACTGATGGAGATGGGGACATCCTTTTTGTCCAAGCTGGATGGATTTACGACGCCAGAGACTAGTAGTAGTATACGCAGTGACAGCCAAGAGCTAGAGACGCTGCGGAAACAGCAGATCGAGTTGGAGAACGAACTGAATGGATTCCGGCGGAAACAGATCGAGTTACAGCGGCAATTGTTTGATATGGAGCTGTTACGGGCACATAATAGCGAACTCGAGAAGCAGCTTGAGCAAGAGCGACGGCAAAATAGCGAGCGGGAACAAAAGAATGAGCAACGGATTCGAGAACTCGAAAGCCGAGTAGCCCAACTAAGTCAAAAAGTAAAGGAGAACAGCAGCAACACGGATTGGGCCGATGCTGTGGCAGCTGCGGAGCAAGAAGCCAAAGTCAAGGATCAAATGGTGAAGCGCATTGCAGATCTTGAACAAGAAAACAAACGCCTGCAGCAAGCAGAATCTGTCACCAAAATCCAGCTGGAACAACTGCAACGCGAGCTAAAGTCAAGTAAACAGCGAAAGCAACAGCGACATAGCGTGACGGCTGGACCCACCAACACTACTACCACCACTACTCCTACTCCTACCACTCCTACTACTACAACTACAGCTAGTAATAACAGTAATAATAAGGAACGCAAAGCCAGTCATCGCCAGAGTTACTTCATGAACGAAGAAGGCCACTTGACGTTTACCACCGAAATCAATGGTCGATTGTCCCAATACACTGTAAAGATACCCGGAGCAGCATCCTCTTCTTCCAAGAGAGCCTCCACACCCGCCATGACCAGGACTCATACCAACAACAGTAGTAGTACACATAGTAAACTCAACGTTAATGCTAAGCCATGGAAGGCTTCTTCTTCTGTAGAAAAGTAATTGCCAAGTCTGTGTAAACAAGAGTGGAAAATATGGAATGTAATACGTGTTGTCTTTATATTAGGGAATGGAGGAAAGAATCATGATGGTATTTGGGGAATATATCTATATGTACAGCAGAGAAAGATGCAAAGAGAGAGACTTACAACAACTTGTCAATGACGTTGAGGGCGAGAAAGACAACGAGGGTAAAGACAGGTATACAGACGACGCCATAACTCCAGAACAAGACCTGGAGCATCTCATCTTCGAATGCCCCAGTAACCTGAGAAATCTGTACGAGATTGATCGCCGTCGGGGTGCAGCCTAATATGATCATCATGACATTAAATACAGGATCAGCTGCAATGGTAGCCCAGTCGCTTGCGTATTGGACAAAGAGGGTGACAATAGGAATGACGAACACGGGTGCGAGGCACATGCGAATAATGATGACGGCTGCGACTGGCTTTTTGGACGAACCCAGCGACTGGCCACTGGACTGGGAGATCTCTGTCAGCTGAGCGCCTAGACATACCAGGATGATGGGCACCGCAGCACGGCCACAGGATTGGATGGCGCTCGTGAACGATGGATAGAGAAAACTGTCCTTATCATACAGCAGGTCTTTAAGTGGTGGAATGAGGCCTACAAAGATAGCCAGCATGGCTGCGTAAAGAGGCGGCGTCATGTACTGATGGATCCACTTGGCCCATGCGGACACCGTTGCGTAGCCCGGTAACCTCTGAAGCCACAACCGTGTTGACGATGACGACGATTCAGAGCCGTCAGATTGGCCATCCTCGTCGAGGTCACTGGGGAGTGATGGAAACGAAGATAGTAGTCCGCTGGTCTCGTTCACAACCTGACCCTTTTGTGGTGGATGATTATGATGTTGTTCTGCGAGGGTACGTAGACTAGCTCGGCGTTCATTATCATTATCCTCATACCCCTGCTCAATATCCCTGTTGTCGTCCGAATCGTTGTCCGTTCCACCGTAATGTGGTCTCGTATAATCCACCACCACTGTGTTATTGTTGCTATCCGGCATATCTTCACCTTGCAGCAAATTGTACCCGTATGACCAACGTAAGATGTTGCTAAAAATGGCGTAGAATAAAGCATACGATATGCCTCTGTGTTCCTAGCAATGAATCATAACATTCCTTTGTGGGTGAAATGCGACTTTACTTACCGTGCTGCAACAGCAGCTTGTGTATCATCGGCATCCCAGTACAGAATCTTTCCCGCATCCAATACTGCTAAACTGGAGATCACCGCAATTGGAAGAGAGTTAGTGTTGGAAAACAGGGCGCAGGCAAGGACAAATCGACGATAATTGTGATCTAGACCCAAAAGACGGCTAATAAGATGTCCGAGACCGATCGAAATCAGAAAGAACGTAAGATAAAAGACGGGAATGGGCCAATACGCCAGCAGCTTTTCTAACGAAATGATAGATGCAATATTCGAAAAAAGCAGACATGGTGTGAAGAAGCCCACGTTCAGCTTGGATAGCCACTATAACATATTATGATCAACACACAATTCGCACTTGTATCCATGCCAATAACTATACTAACCTTTTGTTTGTCGGCTGTAAAATATCCGAACCTGCTCAGCATAAAGCCAAAGAAGACGACGACCATCACTTGTAGGATGGACTAGATAGAAATTGAGACAAAGTTACACATCAAAACGATGAGTATTTCGGCTATTTTTACCTGTAACGCAGCTATAACCAGACTGAGCATCATCTTATAGAAAGAGGGAAACGAAGAATTCAGGGGATACGAAAGGGAAAAGGTGATGAGAGAGAAAAAGCTTGCAGATCAATCATTTTCATGACGGATGATGCAATTGACGACAACATTTTTATTCCCGATACCCCCCCACACAAGATTTCATTGCTTTGCTATTTTCTTTTTTTGGATACCGGCAGTTTGTTTCATTGCAGCTGTCTCATTAATTCCTTAAACAAGATTTTCCTACATCTTCCCCCTTTTTCTTTCATTCTTGTTCATGGCGACTGCACGATTAAACGCTCTTCCAGCAGACGATTCAATTCAGCAACCGGAAATTGAATATACGAAGAAAGCCCGCCACGGACATGGTCAAGACGTGGTAGACGAGAACAATATTCGGCAAGTCGCCGGCTGCCTTCCGATCGACCCAGTCAATAAGCGTTTCTTGCTCGTTTCTTCACGGAAAAGACCGGGCGCATGGGTCATTGTAAGACTATCCTCGCCCTGTTCATCCCGCATAGAGCGAGTGCACTAACACTTGTAAAGCCAAAAGGCGGTTGGGAGCAGGACGAAACGCAAGAACATGCAGCATTGCGCGAAACTTGGGAAGAAGCAGGCATCAAAGGCAGAATCATACGACATATAGGCGTGTTTGAAGAGCGTAACAAGCACGGTGTCAAAGCGCATCATTGGATTTATGAGCTGGAGATCCAAGAAGTCGTGAAAAAGTTTCCTGAAAGGAAGAAGCGCGAGCGACGATGGGTAAACAGAAGGAACAATTCGCTGTGCTCTATGTATTGTTGCTGACACATCCGTAGTTTACTTTTGATGAAGCATTACTAGCCACCAAGTCTGCGTACCTGCACGATGCTATACGTATGTCGAGCTTGAACCCAGCCCTGCATGAACAACAACAACCATCAAATACCCCGCCCTCACCCCATGAGCCTGTAGCTCAGCAGCAACCTGACGTTTCAAAACAACAGCCTCCTCCTCATGTCGAGCCAAGCACGTCTGAGCCACAACCACCAGCCAAGAAACCATCTCTTGGCGCTCAACTGAAATCCTTATTCTCCAAGATGTCGTGACATCAACACTGGCAAGTTGTCGTCAGCCCCATTCTCACAAACACGCACACACACACAAAAGCAATGAAAGCCTCCTAGGCACAATGTGTACTTAAACAGAAACCAAACGCATTTCGGGATTCCGATCACCCGGTTAGCAATTGATATATTGGCCCATTAGCGAGGTCCGGATGCTTAAAGCTCAACTAAATATCAGCGCTGACGCCAAATACAAGAGCTTTTAGCGATAAGAATTGCTCAAGTTTGTTCTCGACAGCTGTTGTACAGAAGAGCAGTTCGTGTAGGCTCTAAGTTTTTTCCATTCTTAGACTTTGCTCTTCTCGCTTGATCATTATCACCTCAGTTCCTGCATTTCTATTGCAATTCATCGTCGTCGCACCATGCCGCGCCCAAGCAAGAAATCTAGAATTGGCAAGCTAACCTACCTGAAAGGAAAACAGAAGCGGTTAAAAAGAGCTCTCCGCGAAAAGCTTTGTGCGACAGCGGGAACTTCCATTGAGCCCACGGACGTCAACGTTGCGCAAGTCATTGAACTCGCCTGTAGCCATGACAAGGTTACAGATCAAGAGAAACTGGATCAAATAGTGGACAGTAATGCGGACCAAGAGATGGCAGGCGCAGAGGCTAGAGTGGATACTGCAAACCAGTGGCTCACGTGGACCGACGGCGCAGACAAAAAGGGGCGCCTTATCAGATACAAAAAGACGGATCCACATACGGTTGCGAGCAATAAGTTGAAACAGGAGATGAAAGCTGAGGGGTCAATGATGATTGACCAGACGTTTTGGAATAAGGCCGTCATGATAAAAGACGCGAAGCAATAAAAAACGTAGTATTCCGTTTGCTTCCATTCAAGAAAGTGTTTCCTCTTCTACCGCTATGCGATAGTCTGGTACACCACGAGCAACGCGAGTCCAAGATTGACATGTATGACGCCATATAGAATATTTGGTATTTAATACTAGATTATACTAAAACAGAATCCATTGCGGTAAGTTTTTATGTCTACCCGCACCGTCTATCGTCTTTCCTTCACAAGATATTTGAGGAAGAAAAACGAGGCTGAAAAAGTCACTATGGAAAAGATACACAGTCGAACCACATCTGTCCAGAATGCTTGGCCGTTAAATCCGAACCGTGCCAGGATAATAGGTCCAGGAATCTGGATGTCGGCAATGGATCTGTCGCGTAGCGTGATATCTTTAAGCTCATTAACAATCAGCGCTTCATATCCATAATTGAAGAAGCTCAGATACTTGAGCCAGCTACAAGAAAATAGAAAAAGCAATTAGTTGCCTGGAAACAGTTACTATAGAACCTCGAAATACTTGCTTTAGAAAGACCGGTATATGATCTGAAAAAAACAAAGATTCAAGTAAGAACCGTAAACATTTGTTAACAATACCTCTTTCCTCTTACCTTTGTTTAGCAGAAATCCGCCAAAAAGCATAGAGAACAGCATGACAATACTGGCCAATAGATTGGCAGCTGAAAGGTTCTTGAACGCCGTCGCGAAGCACAAGCACAACCCAGCCGCAGAAAGATTGAACAAGACCAAAACCAGCAAGAACTTGCCAAAGACAGGCAAAGCCGGGTTCAGTCCGATCATGTAGTAGCTTACAGATCCCATCACGAGCGGTGGAAAGACACGCAGCGGAACAATATCGAACAGTACCTTGGCGCAAAAGTAGCTGACCGGGCTGTAGTACCCGTTTTCGCGTTCTCGCATAAACAGGACACGTTCTCGGCTAAACATGTCAAGAGCACTTGTGGAAGCGAAGCCTAGCAAGGCGCACATGAAGAACAAGACGCCAAGCCGGTTCTGAACACCGGACAAATCGACTTCGACTTGCCAAAACAAGCAACCAAGAAGAAGACCGAGTAAAAGCGAGCATACAGCGTGTGCGAAGAACAAGAACGGATTGCGGTATAGGTTACTAAAGGTACGGGAGGATAAAAGGGACTAGAGCTCTGATTAGCTATCATTGACCTTTCTAAGGAATACTTCAAAACCACTTACAAACTCATGAAGAAACTGTAAAATCGACATTGGTTGATAGGAAGCATCCATGGAGGGCGAATCAACTCGAACTGAATACGGACCGGCCGTTCGTCCACCCGAGAGTTGCCCTATCTTTGTTTGAACACTGCGTGCTTGCGAAGATGATTTAAAGGACTCGATAAGGCGATAAGCGTGATTGGATTCGGATAACATGCTGAATTCATTAGAAGAAGGGTTATTGATATCGTGTACAGCATTGGAAATAAGCTGCTCTGATTCATTTGGGTGATGATTGAGTTCCTCCAACTGTTGTGTGCCGGCTACTGAAGATGCTCGACTGCGCGATAGCACTTCTGAGCGATCATCAGGTGTGTCTGCACCGTCAGGCCGCTTCATAGTCAAATCGACTAGTTGTGCGTTAGATTGGTTACCAAGCTAAAAAGGGCATGATAATAGCTCGTCATATGCTTACTAAGATAGTCGGCGACATTGTAATCGGCGGGTACAGGAAAACCAATATCTCGAAAATATTGTGAGGTATTATCTGCGGGCCCAAAGTACACCTTTTCTCCCATTTTATTAAGGAAAAGATAGAGATATTCAAAAGAATAACAATTGACACTCACCGTATGCCCACCCGCGAGAAGCAACAACGAGTCGAACATTTTGAATATGTTTGATCTCGGCTATCGACTATATGTCAGTTCCTCACACTTCGATTGCTCGTTTCACACCAACCCTGTCCTCCCATCCCCTCTACCTTACCTGATGGATCGTAACAATGACTGTACGCCGACCATGCTTTGTCAGCTTCCTTAGGCATTCCATGACCATGCCAGCATTATACGCGTCCAGTCCACTGGTGGGTTCGTCCAGAAACAACAAGCTGGGACTCGTCACAAGCTCTTTTCCTATGCTGACACGTCTTTTTTCTCCACCGCTAATACCTCGCTGACCGGGTGATCCAATGACGCTATCGGCAATCGCTTCCAAGCCTAGCTCACAAATCACCTCTTCAACTCTACGCTGTTTCATATATGTGGGCATATTTCGCGGTAATCGTAGCATGGCTGCATACATGAGCGTTTCTCGGACAGTCAGGGTTCCCATCAAGGTATCGTCTTGATCAACAAAACCTGACATTTGCTTAAACTGTGGCTTGCTTGGCACAGACCCATTTATCATGATCCGGCCACTAGTGACACCGCGCTTATGTTTGCGGGCAAGGATATCCAATAAACTGGACTTGCCTGCACCAGATGGGCCCATAACAGCAAGCATTTGACCCGGCTCGACGTATCCACTTATCCCTGATAATACCTCCTTGCCACCTAGAGAACTTTCGTTACATATGACGCAATTTAAAGATCCAACCTGGCCGCGTGCATTACCAACAGAGTAGGAAACATCTTCAAACGTCAGATAGACTTCCTTTCTCGTTTCCTCCAACGCTGCGTTCAAAGCCGAGGCTTCAGCAATATAATCCGAATCTGAAAGCTGGATCCGTGATCCGAATATTTGCCTTTGTCGTTTTGCGGTTAACTTGGTCACCACATAGATGATGCAACAAGCAAACACAATAGCCGAAATGATAACAGATTCTGTGAAACGAGAAAACGCTCTGTCCTATTTGGCAGACTTCTCCTGTTAGGACTCCACGTAGTGTACAAGGAAACAGTAACTGTTTACTTGCAATCGGCTTCACGTCCAGAAAGTCTTGCTCGCTGGCACATTCGCCCACATCACAGTTTAACGCAATATTATCAGGAAACACACTGACCAGTGTTGAGTATTCTGAAAATGATCGAAACACACGAAGTCAGTAAGAACTTGACTCAGTAGGTCTTTATATCTAGTACCATTGTACCAGCAGTCTTTGCCATCTTTGCAAAACCATTCCGATGGGCCTTTGACGTTTGCCACGAGTTCTGACATGTCTAACAGAATGATTACGAGTCGGCATAGCTTTTTACTACATGATAGCACACACAAACACTTGCCTACTTCCTTTCCGCACATAAAGGCTCCCTTCATACATTTACATTTTGCCTTTAAACATTTTCCGTGCACGTCCATGCCATCAGAGGCTATAAGGAATAAAGTTAGGAGGGTGATATGAATGCTTATTTACCAAGACCACTAACTCGACTGACTGCACTCGGACAGTTCGCAGTAAAATTGTTCCTCGGCGTCCTTCCAAAATTGAAACACACATTCTTGTTTCTGCCATTCGCACTGAAGTGATACATGTGTATTATCGATCCAAGGTATATCTAGATCAGAACTCCTTGAGCCTTCTTTTCCGTTCTTTCCTGCGCGACCGGTAACTTACTTGTGGTATCACACCACGCATGCATCGACTTCAAACCGATAGCAGTCTTAATACATGTAGCATTTTCTCCTTTAAATGACCGGCATGCTTGATCGTTCTGACATACGTTGCAGTTGACACCTGCC
This sequence comes from Thermomucor indicae-seudaticae, assembly GCA_000787465.1. NCBI lineage: Eukaryota > Fungi > Mucoromycota > Mucoromycetes > Mucorales > Lichtheimiaceae > Thermomucor > Thermomucor indicae-seudaticae. Next base: position 73,428 of record JSYX01000004.1, read on the forward strand.
CACCTATATACATGTACCCTTTTCGTGTCAGTGGCGGCCCCCACAGTAAGAGGCTCACTACTGCCTAACAGCTGACCCGTCATCGCAAACACACTGGTCTCCTTGTCGAAGCGGTCTATCAGGAGCATACAGCGAGCCGCATAATGGTTCCGAGCAGTCCAGACCACCTGCACCCAATTGTGGTAAGAAACGGGGCAGACCGAGCAAAAAGCCCCGTGCTTACCCCATCCGGAAAAACATTCGCATGCTCCGCTTGGTGCACAAGCTCCACCATTAACACAAGAGTCTGTAGGTAATTGACAATTAAAGCACGGTGGACATTCCGGGCATTGACGTTTGCTCAACAATAGACGCTTGTCACTCGGACTTGGCATAACAGTACGAGAGGAAAGAAGATCCGACACCATTGTTCTCACACACACTTATTAAGTTTGAAAGTCCGGACGCTTTTCCGCCCTGCTTTTTGCCCGTAAAACATGTATTACGGCGGTGAGGGACTTTTCTTTTCTTTAAATCGGACGCTTGAGAGATAACAAAGTTAGGGACGGGGCGACAAAAGGAAAGCTCCTCTTACCGATTAAACTGATTGTGCAATGTGCAACTTTTTGTTTTGCTCATGCCCCCTTTTTTCGAACAAAAAGGAGATGTGTTCGATTTTATTGGCTTGATTGAAGAACGGCCTCTGAGTGAAACTTCGGAAGAAGACGACGAGGAACAGATCGAAGTCAATAAGGACGACATTGTATACGTGGAAGGTTATTCAGCAATGACCAACAGGAACGGTTTATGTGCCGCGTACGGTATATTTTGGAAGAAAGGCGATCGCCGCAATTACGCCGACGTTTTGTATGATTACGATAGCGAAAGAAGGGCGACACTTCAGGGCGTCCTTGATGTGCTCGAGCATTATGTTGATTATCCATACCCGATTGAAATTCGTACATCTTGCGGATACGTTGACAGAGTTCTTAATGAATGGTGTTACTCTTTTCGGCGCAACGGCTGGCGTACCAAAGCTGGCAGACGGGCAGCCAACGTAAGCTTGTTGAAAGCCATCATGCGGATCATGGAGATAAGACCCGCTCCGACGTATATCGTCTATGTACCGCATCTGGATAGTGGAACGGCCATCGAATACGTGAAGCAGGCAGTTGGCATGGCTGCCAGGGCTATTTGTCTGGAGTTTGATTGAAATTAGCGTCTATCTTATGTTTATATCGTAAAATGCTTTGAATAAGAAATAACTTTGCGCGAAGCACCCTAGAATGAACCTGTGCCGTTCGCCACAATTGACAAGTCGCAGGTAACTCCATTCAGCAAACGTAGGTACGGCCAGAATAAGGTTGGTTTATCATGAGCAGGCGGGAAATGGTACAAGAGGGAGTATCAGAAAAATGGGGAGGCTAATATACATAAAAGCGAAGCAAAAGTTTACTAGTCTATGCGTATGTATTTCCTGGGACGGCCTCGCCCTCTACGCACAGGGGCTGGAGGTGGCATCAATGCTTGGTCCAGGCTCTTCATATTTGGCGCCAAGCGCGCAAGGTCAGCTACGGCGCATTAACATGTATCAGAGGTATGCTAAATGGATTTACGTATATATGTCAGATCATACCTTTTTGATTAAGATATTTGGGTGCAGCTGGAGAATCAGGTTTGTCTTCATCCGCAAGTTCGTCTTCTTCCTCGGCTTCACTGGCATTTCGAGCTTTTGAAGAGGTGTTGTGACCCAGGATAACCGGCCGCCAAATTCGTCTTCTGGCATTTATGAACCAGTTGCTGACTTGACTGCGCTGCAAACCCGTTATCTTGACTAGTTCGTCTTTCTGAAAGTCTGTTGGATAGGGATTTTCTTTGTGATCCTCAAGCCATTGCATCAAAATTGCAATCACTTCCTTTGGGATATTAGCTCGGGGCCTCTTCTTTTTGTCTTTGGTCTGCGTCTTGTTCTTCGCTCCCGTCCCAGCGGGAGGATCACCTTCAGTCGAAGAGGATGTGCCTTCAGCAGTGTTATCACCACCGGAGACATTTGTACTCCCAGTAGGGTATCCATCCTTCTTTCCACTGCCTATGAATAAAAGTCAGTCTTGGACATGAAAAAAGAATGCAACCATTCAAACCTTGTAAATAAGAAGCCGTAACGTCTGCCCAAAACTTGCCATTCGCTTCTAGCATTTCATCAATTCTCTTCTTGTGCTCCATGAGGGATCCGCCCGGACTCGCTCTTTCCGAACTGACGGAGTAATGTCCCGCATCATTGTTACGTCTGCCGGCTCCAGGCGTGTGGTCGTTGAAAAGTATAACGGGAGTAAAAAGACGACGGTTCTGTAGCGAGTCGGAATGGCAAGTGAGCACTTCGTCAGAAAATACGTCATGCATAATGGTGTACAACACCTTTGCTTGTGGTAACGACATTCTCGAATTAGGTAATGCGCAAGTCAAAGGAGTAAATGGCTAATCGTTGTCAAAAAAAAGATAAGCAAGGGTCACTTCTCCTTCCGTTATTCGGGACTATCAAAAGTAACGGAAAGTTTGAATGGAAGAAAAAAAGTAGCGATTGAGTGGATTGAAAGGCGGGCGGGGAAGAAAAAGTAAGCCACTTTTGTGTCACAATTTTTTTAAATGACATTGCGTTGGGGTCCTACAAAACCTTCCCGAGATAGAATTTGTCATTAAATTTTCAAACAGCTGTTGTGAATGACCTGCTCGGCTTCCGCTATCTTCCGTCAAAAGACAGTTTCCGCGTTCTTTTGAAGAAAGTAGCTCGGATACCGTCGGAATCTTTAAAAACAAATGCGCCTGTGTCTGCATGTCATCGGAAAAAAGAAAACTTTTCAAAGCCCCCCCCCGGAACTTCAAATTGAGTCTCACGCATTTATATCCTCCGGCTGTCAAGTAACCCCTGTATATTTCCGTGCCTTACGGCGTTCCGCTTGTCAGTTGCCATATGCTGGTATCGCGCATGTGTAGATGCGGTCTGCAGTCTTCGTTGAGTTATGCAATTGCTTATTTGCTGAATGTATAGACATATTTACTGAGACGAATAGTTGCAATCAAAGCTTCATAGCATGGCAGAGCAAATAATGATATATAATATTCCACCAGACTTAAAGTAACTTAAAAGTAAGCCTTTTTATTTTGGTCTGAGTGGTACACGAGGTAAGTTTTGTCAGTTGGCATATTCGATAAGTGCATGAGCAGAAGTTATCCTACTGAACATTCGGTTCTCGAGTTATATCTCAAGGCTCGCTCAGCTGTGTGACTAGGCTTGTCTCTTGTTCCCTATTTGTTGCAATAACTCTGGGTGTACTTAATTTTAAATCTAACAGTAAACTGGTAGATAGGTGCGAGAAAAGTCATACCGGTGACGGGCGAATAAAAGGGAAAAGAATGACATTACGGTTGCTGTGTTTAAAATTTCAGCCAAGGAATAAAATTACACACTTTTTCGAGACATATTTTTCAAACATTGCGTGACCGGATTTGCCTTTTTTGAGTTACGAAATTCTCATAGGATACACAAGTAAAATACGTACAATTTTCTTGGCGTATTTTTACTAGAACCCCTAGAGGGATTCACCGCTTTCTGTCCATTTTTAGCTTCACACCACTGAGAACTTTGATTCCTGCAGCGAAACTTTTGAAAGTTCTTTTTTTTCAGACAAATATGTTAAGCTTGTTCCTCTGGAGAACTCCCTAAAAAGATCCTTAGCCAGTACATATGACGTGGAGACACTGTTGCATTCTCATAATAGAAGTGTCAGACTTCTGTCCTTGATGCCGTCCTACGTATCCTGTTTGGAGCCTCAAGGGGAAGTCCCCCTAAGGTACCCGGTAAGGTTAGTGCTAATATGGAAATTGCTACCGCATTATTATTGTTTACTGACTTTGTGATTGACTCGTGTAATACGTTCGGGGTAACGTTCGGTGTATTTTACTCCGCCTTGCTCAAATATGCGGACGACACAAACAGTTCTTTCATGTCTGCGCAACAAGGAGATTTGCCTATAAAGCAATCTCTAGGAAAAATTCAGTAGCAGCTCTAACACATTATTTCGGACATGTATATTGGCTGTAGCTTTGACTTTTCGGGATAATGTATAAACCAATTGGCAATTGATCGTCCTAAAGCGCGGCACAAGGATAATTTACGTGCAAGAATTTGTGGTAACATCGGAAAATTTCCAATAGCATGGGTGAGGCTACATAGGCACGCATAGACGCATATAGGTCATTAGACTCACCCCGAACTATGGTAGATCTGAAGCCATACCTAGCTTATACAGAAAGGCATTAAAAATTATTTCAGTGTGGTTCGGCAAGTCCTACCCTTTTGAAGGCATTGGTACTTTATACTAGGCTTATCGTACTTTTATCAGGATTTTACTGATGTTTAAAAAGGATACGAAAGGATTCATAGCCTTCCACACCCCTTTAGAAAGTTAGCCACTGGTTGTAAAATTTGCTTGACCAGGTATGGGAACTGTCGGTAACATATAGAAGGATCTTATAGCTATTGGTACAAACAAAAGTGCTCGAAATGATCGTGCGATCTAATTAATCAATCGTGATACTTTCGATGAACGTTTGAGGCATATAAATCAGCACGAGGCAAACAGTTGCCGAGAGAAAGGCCGACATCAATGTTAGCGATGAACATTTAATTCACTAAAACTTTATATGCGTGTCAGTGGTCGTTCCTGGCGACGGGAGAATATAAAAATATAATACAAAGTAAAAAGGCATAGAATAAACTAAAAATGTGTGCTACATAGCGCATTACATGCAATGTCTTCATAAGAATTCTGAGTTTTATATTATTAAAGGCAAACAAGGCAGCATCTGCCGTATATGTCAAAATCGATCTGATTAGTCTCAACCAAAAGCCAATTCTCGCATTATTGAGAGGATCAATGGAAACAAGATCCATATGGTATACCAGAATTTATTTGGTCCGGTAAAAGAAAAAGGAAGGGAAAGAATGTAATAACAGAAAGAAAAGACTATGGCACTAAAGGAAAAATGAACAGGGACAATGACCACCACTGCGTATGAAACCTCAAACAATCAGAAAATAGGAATAACGCGTGTTAATAATACGAGCACCATGGGAAAAAATCATGTGAAAAAAAGCGAAAATTCATGTTTCTCGCAAATTAATTTTCTTCTTTGTCACATACTTTTGCGTATTTTTCATAGTCCGTATTCTCCGCGTATTGTTTCATTTTATTTCTCACGGTGGAGCGGCGAAGGAAAAGAGAAAGAATATGTATATAACTCTGTAAAAGTGCATAGGGTATAAGAAATAGAGAGAGAAGGTGCGTACAAGTGAGTAAGTATACGATAATTTGCAAGGCGTGGAAGAGTAATACAGGGGAAGTAGTAAGTTCATCGCAGGGATCACGTCACTTGATATTCCAGGACGGCAAGGAGCCGAATTCAGTAGCCCAAAAGGCGGCGCGTAGGTCAGAGTAAATGCTCGCAATTTTGGAGCGTTTGCAGGAAACGTCATAGTTGATATTTTGTAATAACATTTCCTCTAGCGTAAAATTTTTATAAAAAAGTTACAATAAGTTAAATGATTCAAAGGTCAAGTGAGGAAGGGAAATAATTTACATATGTTCGAGTTTGATTTCAGGAAACATTTCGACAAAGTTAACGTTGTATATCTTGTAAGCGTCCCGTAATTTTGTGGCCGTGACAAGAGCAGTTACGATGATAAGCCCCTGGCTAACGTCACTCATGCGTTGTTTTTTTACCATAGCGCATGCGCTTTATGTAACTATTGTTATCACGGCATGCTTGTTTGCCGTGAGCTGGAAAAGGTGTGGGTCTGCGTGATAAAGAAAGGGTGAGAAACAATGAATATGATTACATAGACGAGTTCAAAGATATGAGCCAAAAGCTCATATATGTCTGTCCGATCTATAACAGGGCGCTCGCCATAGCAGTCAATCGATTCATCCACGTTTCGCTTGTAGATCGAATGCCTACACCATGGGAAAGAATTGTGTGAATTTCGGGTGAAAACCGATTCTTATTAAGCTCTTTCACCCAATTTTCATCTTCACCCTGAATTCAACTGGATTTCCCCCGATTTTCACCTATTTTTAACAGGTTTTCGCCCAAAATTAACATTGTCCCCTGTGGAATAGGATTATATGACTTCCGGGTGAAAAAACGGTTCTCAGTAAGCTCTTTCACCGGTTTTCACCCGAAATTCACCCAATTCTTTCCCACAGTGCTAAAGAAACCATAGACGTTTCTACGTGCAATTATTTCATAGAATCCTCAGGCGACATTATATGTTTAGGAAGTTTTATCAAAACCACTATGTCTGTGAAAGATGGGAACAGATAAGTAAATAATTTATACTACGTTCTCACGGTTGATTCGATCTTTTCAAACTGTTGTTGCTCCTCACGAAAGCATTATATTGCTATTGGCAAAAAAGGAGGTGGATGTCGAGCGACCATATTGCTGGACGTCGTTCTTGTCTACGCTGGTTCGTGTGAAGGACGCCAATGAGCCGGAGGTCCATCTTAATATAGGGCACAATCAGTTCATGACTGACGTTAGCATTTGGCCACCTGGAAACCGAGAACGCCTTTGAAGGGTTTTTGGTGTTCCTGCTCCGGAAATAAATTTCGTTCGGTATATCTCGTCCGCGTCGCGCAGCGCCTAAACCGAGTCATCGGTGAACGGTGCACTATTACTGTCGCCCAAGGGATGAGAACAAGTAAAGTATCGATTTCCGAAAGGACCTTGGGACGTCCTGGATTTTTTGATAGAGAAGCGGATAGACTCTATCCCGGAAGATATACAGTTTTTCCGACTAATGGGCTTGCGCAGCACTCCGAAAACATCCGACAGTGGAGGACTTCTCTTGATGCGCTGAATTGTCTGCCCTCTCCTGAGGGGTTTTATCGAGGACATTTGCGTCCCATATAAGGCAGCGTATGTGCTACATTTTCTTCTATTGCTGGGAGTAGGCTGTAGCCACAGCAAAGTTGGCGAAGGTCTTCATATAACGTTAGAGATGTTTAGTGTCTATGGTCTGTGACGCTGCTTCGTAAATATCCGCTTTGCGGACTTGCTCCGATCAGGCTGTAGACTCAGGAACACCGATTGCTTGATGGAATAGAGAAGGATTGTTTTTTTTAGAGTGGCGGGATGCATTGTGTAAACATTGTGAAAATAGAGGAAGTAAAGTACGGTGAGCGATAAGGAAGGAAGAATGCCTGGAAAAGAAACATTTGGATCATAATTTTTATATCGACAACGCTAATTTCCAAAATCTATTTCGACTAAAAGTAGGCATATCGCGTTTCATTTTGGACGCGCATATTCTTCGCAGCACCACTTTTAAACATATATGTTCTCGTGAATTGTTCGGACCTACATTTTGACTGATATTTCGGCATAACGATCTTCGACTGCTTATTAACAAAATACTTACATATTAAGCGGGTTTATTTATTTTCGAAAAACCTATTAGCCGGCTTATGGTCCGAAGCTCCCGTCGTTCAGGGTTATCTCTTATGCTTCCATTTCTTGTGATTGTAGTGTTTATACTGGGCCGATTTTGAAAACCTACCATGCTAGTATGTTTCTGGGAAGAATTACCGTTGATGAAAGTAACCCTATGGCGAGAAGTATGACCACTTGACTAGTCAAGGCATAGTAGCGAGATAAACGAAATATCGAATACGCGGTTAAGCAGTCAAGTACTAAACGCTTTAGTTGTGTAGCACTTAACCTTGTTGCAGCATATCTTAATCTTCGAATAAAAGATTACAAGCCGTACTAGTCTTCTTGGATAAATAATTAGTTCGATAACAAGTCGTGCCGTAAACGCTGTTTTTTATGAAACGTTATCCATAAACAGCTGCCAGGACGTGAATTTGCTATATGGTGTGCGCGCTATATCATCCACTTCATGGCCTAACGCAGGTTATAGACATAACGAGCGGCGGCTGTATAAATCTTGACAATCTGTAAGGGGCCAGAAAAAAGGAGAAATTTAAGCCTCCTCCGCTTAACTTATTTTCTATTTGAAGAATTGTATACACGAATTGTTACAATAGAAGCCATATAAGTGGCATCTTGTATTCTGTTTGTTTTGTAAGATAGTGTAACGTCGTATATTCGAAAAAAATTATGATGCAAATTTTATATATCATGTCTGAAATAAGGAAAAATATTCGATCACTTGAACGGATCCATTTTAAGCCATTATCAAGATAATAGGTACCGTCTGCAATAATCTATTTCGTTGTCTATTCCCTTTTGTTTCATAACGTAAACACTGACCGGAGTCGTACTGTTGTGCAACTTGCCTATGCCATTTCCTAAAACCAACCACTATGCTTGCTGTGTCGATACTCTGCGCAATGGGATATAGATTACAGAATCGAATCTGCAAATGTTTACTATAAAACGAATGATAACGACTTTAGATATATAATGCGATAACAGTTCTTGATTTCGAGTCAATGCATGCTTTTGAGCAGATTATTTTGCTTTTTCCTTTTTATCTTTCTTCTTCTTCTTCTTTTCCTTGTCATCTTCCCCTGTATCCCGTTTCCGCTTCTTTCCCTCTTTGCTGGTAGTTGATGCATTAACGGGATGCTGCTGCTCTGTCGTACTCTGTTGTAACGGTTCACCTGTATTCATAATGGAAGTTATCATCGTCTCAGTAACTGCATAGAAAGAGAAAGAGAGAGAGAGAGAAAGGTTAAACATCAAGAATTTACCTGTATCGAATCCATATGGCTTGAATCTCATCTTTAGACCTTCAGGCTGTGGTCTTTTGGTGACTGGTGTTTCGCGTATTTTCTTTGCAATCTCTGTTGAGTCGGGTATTTGGACTACTTGGTCCATAATTAACTGGTGCTTGAATGCCACCGGGGCTATCCCTTACAAATTTAGGGCAAAAGTTTTGTGGCGCAAGAACATGTACACTAAGCCCTACCGAACACCAGTTTGCCTTCTTGATTTCTCGAAGGTAAAAGGCAAGAAAAGCCGGACATTTCTTGTCCGCTGATACCGAAATCCACCTCTTGATCTTCCTTGCCGTTATCCTCGTGGTTTTTGTGCGTTTGTGGTACTCTGTATAATGCAAACGAATCGTTATCCTGGTTCAGTTTGCCAAGTGCTTTCCGCGATCTCTCAGAAGGTAGCTTGATCTTCATTTTGGTCAAGGCTTCCACGGGCACCTATAGAGATCCAGTCCAAACAACGCAAGAACTCTGTGAGCAGTTTATTAAACACTGTTGACATTTTTTGCTTACATTGTTTGGCAAGCGAATGAGCCATAACTCCTTATCGTCGTCAAGCTCTTCGACATTGAACGCGGATTTCGCTTGCGAAGAAACTGCTGTAAACCCTTCTGGAACACTGGCAAGCTTGCTGTAAGCACCACAACCCAAATCTATGAGCACCAAGTAGACGACTACCTAAATGGATTAGCTTGTTCAAATTGCGATTCTGCAGACATTTTAACTTCGATCAAAACCTCAGTCTTAGTTCTTTTCTGTCAGTGACCTAAGTCACTTCGCCGGTCCGAAAATTTCTGATTCCGTGGATTCAACCCGTTTGTGCGCAATGAATACGAAGGGCGGGAACGTAAGTTTTCAAGGTTCCCACCGGCTTCCAAAGGCTATGGAACCTATCCCTAGCTTCTAAAGCCTCTCTCCAGGAGCGAAACGCTATCCTGAGGCAAATATTTAGCACACTTTCTAAGGATGCTTATTAGCATTGAACAAAGAAACCCGAGGGAAGCGCTGTTCCAGCGGACGAGAATCTTATTGAGCGCATAGTCACGAAGACCTTGAAGTTTTTAAAGACAACGTTGAATGACCTTCATTTAACATGCAAGCACGACGGCTTGTTATTTTGCGCGAGCCAGGAAAGGCCAGCGCCACGGCTTTCTTCTTCGCCAGGTTACTACGCGATACTTTCGAAGTATATGCCTTTTGTTACTGCCAAGTCATTGACGTTGGGCTTGGCAACAGATTCCTGAAAATGCAAGAAGGACAACGTTTCTATCCGGAAGAAATTACAGTGCCCGCTCGATATAGTGATCATTTTTCAATTCCACCAACTTTGTTCGCAAATAAAGATCACTAAATCTATATAGTGATCGCTCGTTATAGTGATCGGCTTTTGGGTCCACCGGCGTGATCACTATATCGAGCGGGCACTGTACTATCTTCGCGCTTAGATAATTGCTTGGCGGTCAAGATATGAAGTTTTCAAGTGCCAATATGCAATTTACATGTTTGCAGAAAAGGCTAAGGTTGGCTAGTGTCTGAGATGAGGCCAGCGGCGAGCTACGAATGAGTTGGTGCAGACGGCTCGGCTTTTTGCTCGTGTTGACTTTCGTATTCGGCGTGGAGGTGTTGTTGCTACCAAGAACGCTTTATTATACAGGTCTATACCACCTGAGGAGAATAAGAGGGTTGAAGAGTATGATATCCTAGTTGTCAATGTCGCTGTCAACAGTTCTGGTTGAACTGCCTTGTAAGATATGCGCTTCCATGACCTTAAAATCTTCTCCAAACTGTCTGGATCAAGTCGACCAAAAGAGTGCATTCTCTAATTGCGGCCTCGCGAATGTGTGGTGGTGTCCACAGACGCTAACCAGCCCAGACACCCAAAGCACATATGATACGGGTTATCATGCGGCGGTGTGCCACGCCCGTTCGTCAGCAATGTAAAACGCTACGCGAAGCTGTTAGGATTGTTGTCACAGACCCATGCAAAGGAGTTGAGTCTGCTTCTATTTAGCTCGTGTTAGCCATTTTGATATCGGCAAACGGCGTGCTCGGTATCTGTCAACTCTGTTGTGAACCTCCTTTAACAGCCTTGCAGACAGTCCTTTTGCTGAATTTTCGGTCCAAAAATTTCTTGTTCTGTTACTGCCAGCGATTCACGATTCTGAACCCCACGATGGACTTCGCATCTGCGCCTCTGCAAGCGCTACTGATGCAAAATGCAGGAGAGGATCAGCTCACGTCTTATATCGAACAGCTTGATCGCCGGTTTTGCGAGACAGCGATCGACGAAAAGGACCGATTCGGTGCCTTGCAACTTCTTCTGCCGACCTTGAAAGCTCATTTGGCGCGGTTGCCGAGCTTACAAGAGAAGGAGAAAGTTCTCGAGACGTATATACCGAGGCTTGTCAAAGCGAGCTTTGCGCACGACTCAATGGTTGCAACCGAGAGCGTTAGCCTTTTAAGCGACGCAGTAGCGTACTGGATGACTAGATCGCTTCTGGGACTCGAATATTTAAAAGACGATGATGATGAAGAAGGAGAGGATGACGGTGTAAAGGAAGAGACTTTCAGCCATGGAACTGATGATGATGAGCCGGATAATATCTGTCGTTTTGGGCGCAACACAATGATCCTACTTCTCGGACAGTTGGTTTGGGTGACAGAATCGGAGCCAGATTTTGTTGATCTGCAACCTCTGCAATTTATAAAGGTTTGCTTAGAAGGTGATCGACCAGAATGGCTGGCAGTCCACGAATATACTAGTACTTTGAGAAAGAAACACGATCCACGACCGAAAACACGCATAAATATCCTTCAAGACGAGGATCTAGTAGAGGACGATGCTGTTAGTATGATCAGCAGTAATACTTTTCATACCACTCGTACTACTACGTCTTCCAGCAACGAGACTCTTGACCTCCTATGCTGTGTGGACACGCTAAATCGTTTTGTGTTGGAAGTTCCTTCGTCGAGTGGAGATGATGATTTGTCGGATTCGAAACAAAAGGAGCTGCATAATTGGATCGATGTGATCTCTGCTGTAGCCATCGCTATGCTTCCCTGTACAGATGCACAAGTACGCGCAAAGCTTGCTAATGAGCTCATACCAAACACTTTTCGACTGCGACAAAAATATATGTCTGGGACATCGGACGATGCCCTTATGGAAGAACACAAACATTGGTCAAAGGTATACATATTTGAGATAGGCTTATGCAACAAGGAGAGGGAAGGGGAGATCGATGCTAAATTCTGTGGCCGTAAACAGATGTTGTGGACCAGGACTGTTCAAATCTTTGAATTACCTGCGACCAATCTCTTACGATTAGAAACATACGGCTTGATTGCCAAATTTTTTGATCTTTACTTTGGCTTGGATCAAAACGAAAAACCAGTTATCTATCTGGATTTACGGTTTGATGAACAGTTCTTCAAGATACTGCAGGTATGTTATCCTCCGCGCTCTGTATGATGGTCAGCTCTATCACGGAGGAGACTGAAAGCAATCCGTAGAGTGGTCTTCGAAACGACGATGCACTCTATCGCAAATACTCTGCTTATATCATGAAGCGCGTTGTCGACTTTACCAGCAAGAGTCCTGAGTTGGGTACTATATCCGGTCAAACAACATGGACGCGATATTTTGAGTGGTCTTCCACCAAGTCTCAAGACTACTCGGATCTGTGGGCTGACTGGTTTTTGCTGTACGAGATAATGCATGAACCAGTGCTACATCTTGTGACCCCGGTTTTGCCGCGTTTCGAGATGTTGTTGACGAACCAGAAGATTTCCTTGGATGCGTCTTGGTGGATTTTACTGTTCTATCGCGGGTTTCAGAACGATACAACGTCGGTCAAGAAGGGAATCTTGGAATACGTGTTTGGTATTCAGAACCCAACTTGTCTGAATGCGCTTGGTGTACAGAGAGATTTTATTTTTGGTGCTTTGCTCAAAGCGATTGATGTAACCAACTTGTACTCTGTCCCGACCCGAGGAACATTGGTCAGCCCCTTTGGCGAGAAATTGAAAGCTTTCATGATAAACCTAATTAATTCCATAAAAGATACCGAAGAAAGGGTAGATATTAATCCAGTCTTCTTCTCTACTATTATTATTCACGAAGAAACATTTAGGTATATCTTTTGCGTCAGCTCATCCATCACTTGGCGCATGTTGTGAATAGTTATGTGCCTATTTTATACATTATGGAAGCGCTCGTGGACGTAAACTCTGTACCCGCATGGAACTCTGATGAATTAAAGTCTTTGAGATACTTGATTGACAGGCATCGTAATATCCAGTAAGTGGGAAATTCACTACCATATCCTCCAGTGTGCTTGTTCTAACAAAGTCCTTACAAGGTTATCAACAACCAAGCTTTACCTTCGCAAACTTGCTATATCGGCGACTGTCAAATACGCCAACACTTGTCAACTTTCTTTTAGCGATGTAGCAAAGCAAGTATATATACCGTGCTTTTTCGCGTTAGGCTGATCAGCTGATGAATGATGTGATTAGGACTGTATCTTCGTTAATAACTGATTTTCCTATACAGCCAGACACCGAGCATTATCAGATGCTTCGTGGCTGGCTAGAGCAGAATGTGTCGGCAGACAGAGTATGGAATCCAGCCTGTCTTGTATGTCCTGGATGACTAATAACGAGTTCTTTTGATAGACAATGGAGGTGGTGTTGAAAAGCCTTAAGGAACGGACCGATGCATATGCCAACGCGACGGTTACTGATGAAGGTGAAAGAAGAAAATCATAACCCAGTTGTTCTGAGTGTATTCATAAGCGCGTATTGTTTTAGATACACCGACGAGTACTTTACGAAATCAAGCCAATGTACTCGCAAGGATGAGTATCTTCGTTGCTGCTGATAAGGAAGGCCATACTCAACGAGAATCCTTGGAGCTACTCTTTGGCTCAGTTTCCAAAAAGCTCCAGAGTTCTACTTGGTATATATGTCTTGAATGTTGGTCGCTTAGTTGAACAAACGTTATCTCACAAATTGTGCTTTTATAGCTCGCCTGCTTTATTCAACTGGCTACTTGTACTAGTCGATGCGGCATGGGAAATGTTTGACGTCTGCTGGAGCGGATGCAACAGTAAGTTGACTTGGGTTATGTCCACTTACTGGTATTAACCATCAAAAGATTTCGCTAGTTTAATCAACTTTAGCGAAACGGAAGCCCTCGCGAAGATTGAGGGCCAATTTTTGAACATGGACAAGGATAATGTTACAGGTAGACGCTATGATGGTAACGGTTTACAGTAATATTCTTACTATTTTCTATAATGTAGATGATAACACTGTTGAATTGTTCCTCTCCATTATGTCGAGGATTCTGAAAAGCAGTACGACCATTGAAAGCGCGACACGGGAAATGCTGATAATGAAATACCACAAAATATGTCGCGAGCTCTTGGATCCCAAGGATCAAAGTAAGCCCTGTGCTTTGAAGATGGGCTCTCTAAATCTTCTAATGAATATGTCAAGCAATTTCTGCCAACAGGGAAATGTCCAAAATTGGACATCTGCGTCTGTTGAGCATTGTATACGAAGCCGCGTTGCAACACGGGCTGTTTGAACTCAAGTGCAACGATTCGATTGTTGGTCGGATTTGCAAGCTTCAGACAAAGAAGACTCCCGAAGCCCTGCGTCTAAGGTAGACATATTCCCAGGTTATACATCATTGTTGGATTCAGCTGACCAAGAGACCAGAAAGTGGGGCGAAACATTATCTACCTTTATACGCTACAAATGGGAATGCGTGCAAAGCATTATACGATATGCGTCGACAGTAAGTGGCTTTCTGCATGTCTTACTTTATCAAAGTATCTGACCTACCGTGGCTTTCCAGATTTCAAAACAAGGTAATAATAAAGAGGTCACGCTGTTCGATCCTGTGAATGTATACAATGAGGCGACGGACCAACTTGAAAATGCTTCCGAACTATGTGCCGCGTCCGTGATGAGTTGTGCCGCTACCATATTGAGTTTACCTTGGGAAAAGACAATTGAGCTGGTAAAGTCGACGATAAAAAAGCTACGTGCTTTGTGTAAATTATTTTCTAATGTAAATCTGAAGGTTGAGCCAGCGGTCAATTATTCCATTGAGCTTATCAAGGAAAACATCGCCCAATCTAAAACGTCTCCGGGCATAATCAGGGCAGCCATGTCAATGATATTCCAGCCCCAAATACTTTCGAATCCCTCATTAAATGAGGACGATGGTCCGATTAAACGAGTAAGCGGGTACCAAAAGCTCAAGAATTTTCGTCAGAATAATAACAACTGAAAAATTCTACAGGCGTTGTATTACATCTTGAGTATCGGGGAATTCAAGCCATTTGTTGTGACACAGTGTGTAACACAGTTGCATGAATTCTGGTCCACATTCACGGAAGAGGCCAACCTTTCGATGTTGCAATATGCTACTGAAATAGCAAAATTGCTGGTGTACGGACCATTGCGTGAGCGTGATGACCAAAAGCTGGAAGCAGCAATCTCCCTGAAGCTGCAAAGCCCCGCTGCTATTGTCGAAGCTGAAGAGTAAGTTATCATTGATGCTATGTGTTGGCGAAGTGATTTTGACAAGCTGTTGTTGGGGCGTCAATAGCACAGCTGCCATGGTATTCAATCAAAATGACTACGTGGCGCGCGTTATGATGAACGACCTATTATTACGGTTGAAAAAAGATGTCCCACATCATGTTACTCTGGCCAAGACATTAATCGACATCTTACTGAACGAATCCGCACAAGATAAATATTACGAGTCGCAGTATCTAGGCACCATTGAGCACAGAGTAAAGGTTAGTATGGATAACTGTCTCATGTTACAGCAATTGGTCTCTCAATGATAGTTCAGATAAGGATATGGTGCTCGTCGTTACTATTGGATGAATTCATCCCGGAAACGGATGCCGACAAGTACATTGATCTTGTGCTACAAAATATTCAAAAAGAAACGGTAGTCTCTGTAAGATGCTATATGGAGGTATGTCTGTATCAGCTCGTCCAAACACAGCCATGCATATTAACACGGTTAAAATTTTATTATAGTGGATGATGATGAGATTATTCTGGAGATTCCCGAGCAAAATCCATGTTTTATACAAGCTTTTACAGAATGCGGAAATTAAGCCTCATTTTGCTATTTCGCTGCTTACAATTACGCTTCCTTTAGGAGACATATTAGACGACACTTCCGCTGCCAGTTATTTCGAAGAGGTACGGTATCTGTGGATAATATCATGCTGCGATAAAACAGGTCCAACTGAAACTTCTCCTCGCTTCAAGATATTTGCACTTATAATACCTTGGTTATCTTCAAATCATTTCACCGTACGCCTTTATTCTTACAGCGCCTGGTTCCGAAATCTTGCGAGCTGCAGACGGAGGTTAGTGCAAAGTGTTCATTACTAACTACCCGGCCTGCTAACGTTTTGCAACAAAGAGGCCTTAATCCTGATATCGAAAAGAATCGCTACATGGAATCCCTTGTCCGGTTCATGGACCAGTACGCCGAAACGATTAAATATTGGGACAAGGTTAAATCGCAATTTTATATCATGGACTTTGATCCTGTCAAGGACTATAATATTGAATTCATCTTTCGGCAAATGATGACCGTTTTCGGCGTTGTTGATAACGAAAAGATTGGCTCTGTAAGTGTTGCAGAGAACAGTCGGGTAGTACTAATGCTGACAAACCAAATAATAGCGAGCTTTTATAAAAGTCAATCCTGAACCGGTCGACCGTTGTCCGTTTATGAATCCAACGAGAAATGTTGTCTATACTTGCGCTGATCCTTCGGAGCTTATGGGTTTCCCAGAGCAGCAGAACGATCAGCCAGCGGAGATCGACCATACTGGCAATCGCTTAGAAGAAATTTCATATCAAAAGAAGATAATGCCATGGGAAATGATGCTCGAAACGGACGTGGAGCTTACCAAGTCACTGGTTCAAAAGAAGGTATCTACTCAGACTGAATGTGGCATCTCGATTTTTGGCTCCCCTTTTAACCTGTGCATTTCAGCGACGACGAAACGATTTGATTGTCGTGGCTAGTCTTGTGGACCGGATACCAAACCTAGCTGGTAAGAACGAAAGTTTGGTTAGAGGGCTTTTAGGGTTTAGGGTGTAAGGATGATCATTAGCTGAACCCTATTAATTACGTTGTTTAGGTCTATGCCGAACATGTGAAATTTTCAACGCGGCTCAGCTCGCGGTCTACAGCTTAAAGGTAAGCCGAAGATGGCTTATTATCTACGACAGGAAACCAATGTGATTGTTCTTCATAGATCAAAGACGATCCAGGGTTCCTAAGTATCAGCGTAGCGTCAGAGGTGAGTTGAACGGACCAAGGATACTCCATAAACGAAGAAACTCATGTATTCTAACTTTTCCAGAAATGGATGCCAATGATTGAAGTAGGGGAATCTGATATTCCTGCCTTTTTGCAAGCCAAAAAGGAAGAAGGTTATGTTTTGTGCGGTCTAGAGCAGACCACCACGAGCGCCAAACTTGGTGAATTTGAGTTTCCCGAGCGATGCGTCCTTTTGTTAGGCGACGAGAAACAAGGCATTCCTGCCAACCTGTTGCAAATGCTGGACCAAACAATCGAAATTCCCCAGCAAGGCATTACTCGGTCACTAAACGTTCATGTCAGCGGTGCTATTTGCATTTACGAATACACGAAACAAATGCAATGGCGACAGCACATGCCTTCGGTTCAACCCCACGTATCTTCTCCACCTCCATAGATGACCTTTGTAATATCTAATTTGTCTAGAAATTATCCAGCAGAAACAACAATTTGCAAAATGCATCAGGTATTTCTTTGTTTTTGCAAAACGTGCAAGCATAAATATACACAGCCAGCGCAACACCACAGGCTAGTTAAGAATGAAGTCCAGCATTGCTTTACTGCTTTTTTTCGATTTTTCGTCATCCCGGCTACCTCCATGTGTTGGTGCGAGATCACTACCAAGAACAGATGTCGGATATACGGGAGAACTGGATCTGTGCTCCTGCTGCTTAATCGGTGGGGGTTCGTCACTGCCTGAAGCAGGTTGCTTCTGTTGTGTTTGTCCTGCGTCGGGGCGGATAACGGAGCTTTTACTAGGAGGGTAGGAATAAGTCGGAAGCACTTGGTGAGGGTGAACGGACGGACGCGGTAAATATGCGGAGGAACCATAATTGGGGAACGGTTGAGGATTTGTCAGAGGTGAATAATATTGATCCGTAGGCGGGTTGGATGGCGCATGATTAAATTGGGAAGGTAGCTGAGTATAAGATTGAGATGTGAGATGGCCACTCCAATGACTAGCTGGATAGTTCATACTGGCGCTTCCCCTCCAGACATTGGATAGCTGGTCCTGTATATCTCTGCCAGTAGCGGAACGGATGTCCGGATGCTGTGCAGTGTTCCTTTTCCAATCGTCTCCTTTATACATATCGGGAACAGACCTACTATGTTGGAAACTTCCACTTGGAGCAATTGGCGTCTCGCTCCGGGGTGTGGGTGTGCCGGATCTTTTCATGTCATCTGCGTGATAGTTAATAAACTGCACTTTCGATGCAGGACTCGGTTGCTTTTCCGTCATGGAAGCTGCCGAAAATCCTCCAGGATATTGATTTTCACCCTTACACTCTATAGATCTGTCGTGGATTCTGTGTGTCGTTGATTCCTCGACATGCGCACTTCTATAGGTCATAGCTTTCATTCTCGGCTGGTCTCCTTGGTTGGACTGTAGGATTGTAGCAAAGCCGTAAGCACTGTTTGCAGTCCTTGCTTCGGGTCGGTCGTCCATTACTTGTTTCTCTTGGTTGTTGCGTGATGCAGCGCCTGCGCTCATCAAGGAAGATGGTTCGATTGAAGTCGTCAAAAGGCTGTGAATATTTGAAGCTGCTTGTCGAAATTTTGGTGGGGCATTGGTCGGTTTTTTCTCTTCCGGTTTTGATGAATTAGCCGGCTGATTCGAGCATTCTTCAGCTACGGTTTCGTTTGAAGCCTTTGTCCGACTGCCCGGTTCATCTCCTGTTGATGATATAGAAACTACTTCCCCTGACGTTATTGAGGTTGTTGCTTTTGGTTGCTCAACATTTTGTCGATTTCCATGTTCCTTTTTCTGCGTGTTCTCTTGAGCTTCCCGCGGTCGCCCTGAGATTTTTCGCATCTTTGTATTGGTTCTACACGTCTCCTCCTCTGAAGCTTCGATACATGAACGTCCTTCCCGTTCTCCAGCAAGTGACATGCCTGTAGATACTTTACGCCTTCTGGCTCTAGCCGTGTGCGTTTCTCTTTCACTGGCAGCTTTTTCTTCTGGTTGACGCAAGCCGGAAGCCTCTGTTACTGTACTTGAGGCATCACTGATGCTTTTATCCTCGTCAGTCGTCGTCTGCTTGTCCAGCACATCAATAGATGTCGATATACTTTGTTCCTCTTTCGGACGTGATTCTCCAGTCGACTCGTCAGCTTGCTTAGCATCCGGCGTCGATGACGAAATTTCAGCATCTACATTCCTTTTTTCTTTGCCTGTTAAAGATCTGAAACGCTTTCTCTCGACAGTGTCGCCTTGCGGACTCCCTTCTCGCTTATTCACCAGACCTAAGGCCTTCTCGTCAGACTTGGCAGTGCCTAAGGACAATTCGCGTGCTTCTTTGGAATGTATATTTTTCTCTTCAGGTATGCTGCCTTCAGGCTGTTCAGCGATGTCCGCTAGTTTCGCCGTAGCATCTGATTTCTCTTCGGTATCTGGTCGTAATTGTTGGTTTTGCAGCGATGATACATCAGCTTCGGATCGTCTGCCGTCAATGGCACTGCTTTCATTGCTGATAACTGAGCCTTGACGTGGCCTGCCAACTAAATCAACCTCCTTCGATTGAAAATATGTCGAAGAGTTCGTGACGGACGGTGACGGCAAAATAGTAGATGTTGCAGAAGTCGGTGTCATTACGGATGATGAAGCAGGAGCAACGGTTTTTGACTCCGTAGTCGAAAGATTCAGTAATTCCGGTGCCTTATGGGTGATGGGTGGCGGCATCGGTAATCCTCTCTCGCGCGCTTTCCATGCAGCCCGTACTCTATCCATATGACTCAATAACTGCTCCTTTGTGATGCCATCACGTATACTGTTGAGAATCTTCTTCACCACATTTTCATCGTTGGCCGTATCTTTGTCATCGCGAAAACGGACAAATCTATCTCATATATGAGCTATGCACCAGCCATAAAGTGCAACATTCAATTTACCTCCAGCCACCTTTACGAGTCGTGGGAGCATAGCCTTGTTCAACAATGGTCACTTCCCAATCCGGATCATATCTGTTGATAGGAGCAAACTTGATATCGTTTCTTATTCATCCTCGCTGTGAGAAGAGACGTACCTGAATTCCCCGATTCGTCCATTTGGTAAATGGTTTCTCCATCTATGGTTGCTCGAAATTATTATCCGTGTCAGTCAAATAGTCACTCCAGGACTTACTCTGCTGCTAATGATGGCTCAGGCTGAAAATGGTCGTAGAATTTGTAAGTCACTCCGTGAGACAACACCTCCAAGGAATATATAGGCTTGTGCTCCTTGCTCCACCGAGCTGAAATTCTGAAATCGACGGTATTTAACTCTGGCGGTTTCCACTTCAACCTGGTCCCGAAATGGAAAGTTAGGTAAGACGAATGGCAATTCATTACACGTAGAATCTTACAGTTTATCGCAAGTTCCAGGCACATAGGGGAACTTGACAGGCGTCCATATAACTCCGTCACAGTTATGCTTCAACTTTGACATGTTCTCAAACACTAAATGTAGTCCGTACGAACGCTCCATCTTTTTAAGTCTGACTCTAGAGATACACCTTGAGCACGAAGTCTTATACGCGCATGAAGTACTGCTTACGAAAATGGAGGTAACCTGCTTGGATCGTGGATATGTTGCAACCAATTATTAAATGGTTGTATGACCTCTTGCTGCAGCATCTGTCGACCAGAATTGTGAGACGGATTGCTGTAGTTTTATCACGGACATTGCTTACTCCGAGTCTTGTATTGAATGATCGTTTCATAATCGTATGATTATTCACGGCCATAAGATCAAATATAAGAAATCGCCAAGTTTTCTAAAGCCGCTATGGCGTCATTTTAGAATAACATCTCGAGTTCGCGACATACTTACTTTATCGTTTTCCTCGGTCTCAAGCACAAGTTCACCATCCATTAACGTGTCCTTTAAATACTCGTTCTCTCGACTGCGCATAGGAAACAAGAGGTTTGGGACATAATACCATATTCTGTTACGGTCAAACTGTAAAGTTATATTAATGTCTGAATAAACACAAATACATGGTATGCAACGAAGCTTACCAGAAATGATGCTGGACCTTTCGGTGAATGGAGAAACAGTAAGAGATATCGCACGCCATCTGTCTTCTCACAGACGAAATAGTCCTCCCGCTCAAGCTCAATCAGATGCTTGGTTTCGAAACTGACAGGCTGTGAACCTGGAAAGCTAAAAAAGTGGGAACCAAGTTATCAGTATGACTGTTGCAGTCGACATGAATTCTTCCTCCTCCTGACTCTCCAGCGCATATCTCATCCCAAAAGCGGATATATTAGCAGATAGCGTATTCTATTCTACGCACGACAGCATCTGCTTATTTTCTTTCATAAGAAGAAAACGCACATATCTGTGGGATCAGAGAAACACGGAAGAGAGACAGAGAACAGCCTCACTTGCAATAATGCGCGTCGTACCTGTCGTGTTGTACTTGCAATATCTCTTTAACTTTCGAATGTAATACGCTCGCATATCCCGGATCAACGCGTCTACCGATGCATTCGGGGAGAGATACATGCTCTGAGTGCAGTATCGATCGCCGATGCTGGATGGACGGATCCTGACTTCGACTTTGCTGGGCAGGCAGTTGTTGCTGTGATGTCTGTTGCTGCTGATGTTGCTGATTCATAGTAGCCATTGAGTAATCAGTAATAAGGTACGAGTGGATGGATGTCGGATGAGCGGATCGTTATAAGTAAAGTCAGGAGAAAGGGTCAAGGAAGGTATGTTCGTAGTGACGCTGGTCGAATACACTGTTAAACGTATCCTCCAGGCGGTAGGAGCCAGTGTCAAAAGTATCCGTGATATGTATTACACTATCAGGATTGAGGTTAGGAAATGAGCACAAGTCCAAAACTTTTGTGTTTGATAAGACCGTTTTTTACGCATGAAACCATCGATGAGCGGCAGCGGACAAAAAATCCCAATGACGTAACGCGCTCACTGCCGATTGCTCACTGCCATACGGCTGTTAAAAAAAGTATAAAGCGTAAAATTCAGTCAATTGCAATTCTCGATCACTAGTTGTGTGCATAAAAGTACCAAAAAGCGCAATGGCAAATACACAGAAATCTTTTTCTTCTAAAAGTTTATTCCTTGTCTCTTGAGCCAAAAGGGCTTATTTTACTTTACTGTATAATAACTTTTACTATTTTCTTCAGGTTTCTTGAACAGCGTGTAACGGACCTTTTACCGTTGCAGATTACTACACGCGCTGCAAAAATTTCTGGGCAGCTTAGTAATTTTGCAGCGTGTCTAGTCAACTTCGCAGCGCGTGTAGTGTCCCAAGCAAGCACGTATCTGTCTCGAGCTACGAAATATAGCAGTCGTGTTCAGTTGAAAGTACTGGGCACGGTCACCAACACCACTGAGAATGTTATAAAATCTATGGCGACCGGAAAACGAAAAACGCCGAAACTTATAAGCTCATGACAAGAATTCACTCTTCTGATTTAAAATGCGATGATTGTCAATACTGAATGTCATTTCTGCATGAGATCAACCGAGTAAAATCGTGGCTTACGAAGCCGTGTTGCATAGTGTACGGTGTACCAATACACGAATTGAATAGGTTGATTAAGATAATCAAAGTAATCTGATGCATTACATCTTGCTCGGATTTTGCAGCGTGTGTAGTGCTAATGGGAACAGTACACGCGCTGCGAAGTTGACTGGACACGCTGCGCGTGTAGTAACACCCTTTGCCCCGGGGTTCACGTAAGGTGGACAATCAATCTCCGTATTTACACAGCCCTTTGGACATTGTGAACTGATGACAAACCTTGCTTCTTTTGCAACAAATAGTATTATATAGCACTGAACTCTCAAACGAGATATCAGACACAGCGTTCAAGGATTTGCGTGTTAAGGCTGTAATTCCTAGTGTACATTCTGCACAGGGCTGCCTTAACCAAAGTATTTTTTTTCTGGGCAGCTCTAGAAAGCTATTTTCCAGTATTACGGATGCAAAGAGGCTTTTAAAGAGCCAGGTATCTTTTATACAGTTCTGGATATCGAACCGCTAACCGCAAATTTCCTCCCAAGATCGCTGTATTTGTTTGAGCTGCTTTGAGCTTTGCTTATCCAGATCATCCAAACCCCACATAATCTCTTTCACGCGTTCCTGAGCTTCTCCCTTTTCCAACACGACAGTGTCGTCATCGTCCTTATCCTCTAAGAATTTGTTCATTCTCCTGATATCTTTTCGAACGTCATGTACTGTCTTGGCTATGTGCCGTAATCGGGAGTTCAGCTCTTGGACTTGGCGCTTGTTGACATACATGATTTCCTTTAGTTCCTCAAGGGATTCCGCCATGGACGACGTTTCCATGTTGAGCTTATGTAGCGCCGGCAGAGGGTTCTCGTACAGATATGCTTGATCGTGGAGGGTCTTATTCATTGAATGCACCAGGCCATCCAAATCTTTTACAACTTCATCCGTCATCCACACTCCGTCTTTTCGTATCGCACTGTCTACAGTTCGTAAATAGCTTATTTGTCTCTCCCGGTCCCGCGAGTTCCGTTCCACTAAGTTTATAACAGACGTCACGACAAGCTCAAGCGGTGGTGCAAAGCTAGTCGTTGACTGGGTAATATTCCGAGATACAGCACCGCCCAGTTGAAGTGCTTCGTCTGACAAGATTGTATTGAGAAGCCGCTTGTGCAGTGTCTTTGTTTCCCAGACTACGGAGTGGATGTCCTCTAGCTGCCGTTTCAATACCTCAAGCGTGTCTTCGTCCTCTGCTTCATAGTATGTGGACCGACTACTACTTCGACCGTAAATTCCGCTTACGCTCGGAGACATGCTGGCTGACCATGCTTGCAGAGGCGAAAGCACAGGACTCGTTTGGTTGGAGAACACGTCGTCCGTAGAGTTGAAAACGGGTGACATGCCTCTTAGTAGTCTGACCTCGCTATCGGTTTCGCTTTTGGGGCTATCACGGACTATTAGTTTATGCAATTCTGTACTGGGCGATTCGGCCCGCGCATTGTCTTCTTTGCACGTTTGATCCTGAACTGCATTGGGTGGAAATCGCTCAACGGTAGTTGTAGCAGACGAAAGCTTAGTTTTACTTTGGCTGGGCGATAAGGGTCCAAGGCAGTTGCTGTCACCGTTGGTGGCGGAATGAAGCTCGGCCGCTAGGGACGAGCCTAAACGTGTAAAGTAGCCTTTTCCAAGTAGCTCCTCTTCTAGGGACTGGCTAGCGGCAAAAGCATCGTCTTCAAAGAGTACATCGTCCGAGTGCGATGGTCGTTCTGACGCCATGACAGCAGACCGCTTCTGTGCGGCAGGATAGGGTTGCGCGGTGCCGTGGTGAAGAGAGCATCTGCACCAAAGAAACAACTGAGAATGAATTTCACTTCGTGCTTTACCAACTTGCGTCTGTGTATAAGGCTCTCCGAATGAAGTCTTCTTTCACGTAGACAGACCAAACAGCGGCGTCCAAGAACAGCTGTAATTAAGCGCAGAAGAAATCTCAAGGATTCTTTTTTGCATTACTTTTTTTCCTGGCGAAGCTAGTTTACACAGCTCATTCATTGATTATTCAAAGCTTCAATGCCAAGCGGGCTTGCTGCAGGCCAAACCGACGATCGACGTGTCACAGGGAAGGCCCGGCAACGCAGCGAGAGCGATTGAGACTTTTCATCAGAAGTACGACTCTACGCAATAACAAGGCATGGTTTAAAGTGCGTCTGTAATGTCTACCAAGACCAAAAAGAGGGCACAACACGACAGGTAGATCCAAGCTATCTTTTATCTAGTACCCAGCAAAGTAAGGGGCCGATATTAGACAAACTTTGGATTGCTGCATTATACCGTTAATCCGAGCGATATGAATTGCTAAGTAGCTATGTCATATATAGTTAAAGTGGATAGACGTGGCGAGCGCACTACGTGAGATACTTGCAGAGATGTTTTGCTTTCTGACGACGTCCGGAGTTTGTTCATATACGTATACTATGACAACAAATTGCCATAGGGCAGTTGCGATGTTTCTCTCAGAAGTTCAAGAACGCCTTGATGGAAGACATACGTAAGTTCCCTCAAATTCTGCATTTTCAATTCATGTCCGACGCAGGAAGGTATATGTCAGCTATTCTTTTGCACATCGGCAATTCAACGTGTTCTCTATGTATCATGTCGTCTACCATGATTGTCGCCTACTCATAGACGAATTTGACAGTTTATACTCTCGGAGATCGTGTGTCAAATCATGCATCCTGGTTCCCCATCCGTTCAGGCGCACAACCTACTAGCAACTTAGACATCTTGTTAAACTTCGCCGAATGTCTTGCATACCATTGCAGTGCAGTTGTCTTCGGATCCATACTGGTCGGCAAAGTCAACCAGTTGCCGTGCTGCCATAGTCGGATCACGGGCTTTCTTCACCTAGTGACACGAGTGACGTATTAAACAGAGCATTGTGTCTTCTATGTTACCTCGCATAAACGTACGATGTCAACAATTTCTTGATCGGACATGACCGACGTGAGCCCATCTGTCACTAGTACCTAAGAACGTCCCTTCGCTTCAATATCAACAGCTTGTCATAAGATTTGTAAAACTCAATTACCATGAACGCAGCAGGATTACTTTTACTGATAGTGTAGCGAACAATATCCGGCTCTGCTGAGACACCGTATCGTTTAAGCTTCGCATCACCAAACGCGCGGCTTGTTGCAAGCATTCCCAAAATCCGGTCGTCACCCCATGAATCAGTGGTTACAAAACCGGCATACTTGCGTAACCTGTCATGTTCTGACGGGTTTCCAGGATGATGATCGCCAGTAGTTAAAGTAATA
This sequence comes from Thermomucor indicae-seudaticae, assembly GCA_000787465.1. NCBI lineage: Eukaryota > Fungi > Mucoromycota > Mucoromycetes > Mucorales > Lichtheimiaceae > Thermomucor > Thermomucor indicae-seudaticae. Next base: position 99,358 of record JSYX01000004.1, read on the forward strand.
GCTTGCCCAGATATAACGTCGCATAAAATAATGCTATGGTTTTGATCATAATGGTTAGTTTTGAAATAGACCTTGTAGACAACTACTTACCGGGTATCGCCAACATGGCCGACCACGACATCATATTGCTGACTCTCCCAAAATGCCTTATCGTCTCGAGGTTCAATGATAGCTACGCTTCCTGTAGATCCTTCATGATATCCTTCAGGCCCATCGTCACGAAGAAGGTCAAGACACTCAACGTCAGCTTCCAGGAAAGCAAGCGTCAGCCTTTGATCTAAAGACAAGTCACTGCTGGATACGTTTGGCAAGAGCTCGCCGTTGTCATTGACATGGTCTCGCAGAATCGCTGGTATCCTGAAACGTCGGAAATAGCCGCCATAACCCCGCAAAGAAGATAATAAACGAGGTAATGCATCTAGAGTGATTGATTCAATACGTTCATGCAACCTTTCAGAGAGCCTAATATCCATGCCTTGAGTCTTTTTCTTTCTTTGTCTATCCAGTGAACTGTTAATACACTTACCATTCTGCTACCAATGGCCCACCATGCCTAATCAATGCTCGTGAGGATCCATATCATATACGCATTTTCATCGTTTCTGTCATGTACCCATCGAAAACGCCAAAATAGATGCGGTTGGCTTCCCGTTTCATGGTATGCAGCCGTGATCCATGTGGAAGTTCAAGCGTCACGGCACTGTAACGGTCTTCGTTCGAGTCTCTAGTTCCTCGCGTGCTAAGTATGCCTTGTTCGTCCCACATTAGCGTTTGCGGCAAATGTTCATGTTTTGGCTTTCATTTACCAAGTAACTGTTTTGAATTTAACAGATTAAGTCGCAATAAATGATCTTTTGGAAGTCGTGAGAGTGAGCTTTCTACTGCGAACAAGCACAAAGCCAGGACTTACCACCGTTCTGGGTTTTTGTCAAGTAGTAATTTAGAAAGGAGCGTGCGCAAGTAGTTGATATCCTTCGGCATGTTACAAAGCTTGATGGACATCGCCATCCTGAAGTTATCCGAAAGGGACAAAGTGTCATGCCCAGCACAAAGAAAACCTTTACGGTGTTTCAAACCGAAATCCACCCCACTTTGTCCTGCATATCGGTCCACGGATCACTTTGTCAGTTTGCTCCTTTTGGGCTGTGGTTCTGCGGGCATTTCGTACACGGCTTTGCTTCCATGTTTCGCCACGCATAACTCATTGCGCTTGGGGTATCATATCCGTACCTCTAGCGCTGCGTGCGATATGCATTCTCTAAGATGATCGTCAGCGCAGTAAATGAATGAATGTCCTAATAGTGGTACAGTTTTTTCTTTTGCCATGGATGCTTTTTTCCATCTTGCCCGCGTTCTACGCTGTCCGTCCGTCGAAAGCCTGAGCCAAAACGCGTCTTCAAACAAAATGTATTTGCTTGTTCTTCTACTGTGTTACTGTCTTCAAGTCGAATAACGCTTGAAAAGAAGTGTAGATGAATTGCTTCACTGTAACACTTTAATACATTTAAACATGTCTGGGAACACGCTCTGGGGCAAAACTCACTTCCCATGGTTTCATTTGCTTCTATTGATTGACTAATACACTGGTCTTCACCAGCGAAGGATTGCAATCGGATAAAGAGAAAGGTACAAGTAGTGATGAAGCTGCAAATTATTTACATCAAGAGTCTGTTTGAATGTGGTATTCATTCGTGACACATTTGTATAGGCGAGAGTATAGGTATCGATGGAAGATCGAAAGTGGGATCATCTTCTCTCGTGTATCGGTTTGCGCGTCTCCGTTGCTGATCGGTATCATGGATCTTACGGCCGGCCTCATATTTCTGGCTTACGGATGTCTCCAGTGTCGTTATGGTTGTTAAAGGAGGTTTTTTCCGATGTAATCGATCAATCGTTTTGCTTTTGGATAACCGAAATGCATCTTTAATGTCCTGAGCCATCCATGAGCTTGGCTTTGAGACAGGTGCTGCCGTTGCTTTCTCCAACAGAATGCTCTTCTGCGTTTGCTGTTCAAGTTTTGCCATTCCAAGGTTCTTTGGGGCCGACGCTTGTTGCGCTTTCTCAATGAGAGATGGTATACTCTTGCTCTTAATTTTTTGAATACGCCGTTGGTTTTCCTGGTTTACTGGTTCTTTGTCTACGGGTATAATGGTTTCGGCAGGATATTCTTTGAAGAAATCGCAGTCCAATGCATCAGTTGCGTTGATACGTTTTGACGGGTCAAAGATTAGAAATTTGGAAAGGAGATCCAGCATTGAAGGTGAAGCATATGGGACAGCGCACGACAAGGATTTTGGTGGAAGCTATAGGATTTACCATGTCAATGCCTTGGCGTCATCAAAGTCATTCTTGATTTACGTACCTGTGGAAAACTGAACCCTATCTTTTGCGCTAATTTGATCCCATCTGGCCATTCACGCGCGTCGTTTGTTATTGTTTCCTCCGATGGAGTTGTCACAGCGAAACTATCGATCGCGGATGTTGACGCGGAAGTCGTTATGCGTCGGTTTTGCTCACCATCTGATTTTCGAAGCACGAAGTTTGGGCGACTACGGCGTCGTGGTACCTGTTTGCCTGGAAGCGGACTCCCCAGCAGTCGACAAATACGATACAGTTGATCAATCTCTGATTGACCAGGGAACAGCGGACGTAAAGTCACCAACTCTGCAAAGATTGCACCAACAGCCCAGAGATCCACGGGATACGAATAATTGGTAGAGTGCAAAAGTACTTCAGGAGCCCGATACCTTAAAGCAAAATATCCGGTATGTCGCAAACTCCCCTTAGCGATGCCCATCCAAGCTTACCATCTCGTACTGACGTAATCTGTATACGGAGGCTTGCTTTTCAGTTCACGGGCAAGACCGAAATCAGCAAGCTTTATGATTAACTTGCTGGCGTCACCAGGTGACGACGAGCTTATCAAAAGATTCTCAGGCTTCATATCCCGATGGAATATCCCTTGTTCATGCAGGTGAGCAAGTGCCGTCAAAATTTGCCGCCTATTGTATACAGTGCGTGTGAATAACAAGATAGCTTGTCTGAATCAACGACATTACAGTATGCTGCAAACTTCAGAGTGTTCAAGACGTTTGTCCACTTCCCGTCGTTCTTTTATCAACTGATAGAGATTCCCTTGATCCATATACTCCATCACGAAATAGAGTTCCTTAGATGGACCGACGAAGCTGTCATGGAGCTTAACGATATTAGGGTGTCGCACCAAGTTTTTGAGGGTTTTGTATTCGCGAATGTTTGTCGATTCGGCCGAGCCACTTGTTCGCTTCATGACTTTGATGGCAACCTGGAAACAAGGAATTCGCGACACAAGCGTCATCAGCTCAAAGTAAGAAGACAGCTCCATACGAAAATGGGGAAGTTCAAAGAGAGGGAATAAGAACGAAGAGTTCACGATGGCTGCAAAGTGGCAAAATCGCCATTCGTCATTATGCCTCTTTGCCCATCTCTCAAGCAGAAGCAAGTTAAAGCACAAAAGAAAGGATGATACGTACAATTTGGTGCGTCACCTTATTGACAGCCTTGTGCACAGTCCCAAAAGAGCCCGTACCTATCTGCTCCAGTATATCGTACTCATGATACGGAGACCTCTTCTTGACCATGAGAATATCGGAAGGTTAGGTATGAGAGACTGAAGGACTTACAAAAGGGATGTAAATTGAGGAGCTGGGTGAAGGTTCTCTTTCCTAAATTCGGAACTTTCTCGGCTCTGACAATGCCGCTAAACGAAAACGAACACGTTTATGTTTAATCACGCCAGTTATGACCGGAGACGCTGCTTTAGACTATGAACCTTCCACCGTTTTCACCTCATCAATGGGCGACTTCATCCCGATTACGAGCTTCAAACTATTCGCAAAATGAAAAACTCTTGAGAAACTAGTTATGTTAAGGGCAGGTGGGAAGATGACCGTTCTGAGTTAAAGAGGCGTTTGAACAAAGGCAATTGAGCAACGTGCTAGTACATGCCGTCATAAGCATACATAGGCAGACCGACAAAGTGCGTTCTTTATAAGGTATGCTTATCCCAGAAGATCAGGCAGTTGAGAGCAAACGATCCTGGGAACGAAGAAACCACTTACCAATAAGGTTTTGAGTTGAAGCAAACTGCCCGTGCGACCGTAAGTTGAGACCGTCAATGACTCGATGACAAATGTTATCCCGTGGTGGTCTCCATGCAGAGCAAGCTCCGCTCGCAAAGAGTTCAAGAGGACTTGCTACAGACCTCTTACGAGGACCTTGCCATAGCACAGCTAAGGGCACTTTACTATGCTTTGTAAGAAGAGCTAAATCGATTTTACACAGGGGACAAGTCCCTTGGAGAAAGATGAACAGAATGAAATATCGCGCTAGCAGCATAACTTGCGTATCTCTTCATATATGATATATACTGGTATCGTCTTGTTCGCTTTTACGACGATTGATTTGTATCACCCGGTACTTTTTCACTACATCTGGAGGCAATCGTGCTGGATACGGGTTTACCGACATTGTTTCAACGGACAAAAAGGTATCCAAGCGGTGCTATAAAAAGCATTAACTGTACAGTGTCGACTGTCCCTTAAAGGGCAGCCACCATATATATGCATCAAAGAGTTGGACATTTTCAATAAGTGAACGAAACGACTTAAATTCTAGGATCAGCAGACGTCCGGGTAAGTGTATGGTATTAGTCCACTAATGCAGTGCGAGGTGTTGTGGAGCTGTTATTTCTCACTCTCATAATGTTCATAATGCCAAAAGATGATGCTTTAGACTTATTGATGGCGGATACCTGCCTTATGCTACGAAGTCGATATAATGCCCACGATAAAAGCATGTTGTTTCGCTAAATGAATGGAATGGTCAGAGGTCTGAACGAATTTCTTACCGCAAGGGACATAGGCACCTCCAATCAGCTATTGCCAGGATTGCAAGCTGCACTATTTGCCAAATGTGTAATGCGGTTAATCCGTGTTCTTGGGAAATGAACAATTACCAGTTTTATCTGATATTCCATGCATCAACTAAAAATGAAGAGGGCGCAAGCAGTCGACTAGAAAGCCAGAGTCTCTAAGTACAGTTGCACAAGCAAATGCACCCTGCAAATTAACGTCTGTGCGATCTGTCAGAGTATCCGGTGGGAACTTACTAATACGGAGACATCCATCGCACAAGAAGATGCTCTTCTGCCTATCCCTTCATGGAATTAAGGAGAGCAATAAGTAGGCCTCAATGGCAAGTTTCTGTGCCCTATTCATGAGTCGCGTGGCCCACTGTAAGAACTCCTTGTCTCGTGGGCTATATGCCACGTTTTCGTACGGAAAGGAGCCTTTACGAAGTTTCTTGTCATACCCTGTCGCGCGAGGAACAGTATCCAGAGAAATTTCTCTCCTAGACAAGATCTACGCGCTTTCCCTTTGAATTGCAACCTCGGTGTTTGTCTGGATCAGAGCAAGCAGCACATGACCCTTGTTCCCATGTTTACGGATATTGTACATATATAGCTTTGACGGTTCTCCGGGCTCGGTCTTTTCCCTTTTAAATCCTAACATTAATGCACACATCAATTTTTTGAGGCTAAAGGCCAGCTGCATAGGATATCAATACGAAAATGTTACTGTGATGGAACACAAGGGGGCATAGTAAGTTCCGTAGACGAATACACGAGTGGGCGCCATCACTGATATGTGTGGGAAAGCTTCATTTTCAAACAAAGGGACAATTGCACTGTTCTTTTTATAGCAGCAGTTCAACGACAGAACCAATTAAGCAAGCCGCATCCCGACGATCCACAACCAAAAAATCACCATAAGAAGACGGATGCATCGAGTGTCTGTGTCATGCCTTCTATAGTTGGACGGCCATCAAGTTTCATGTTGCAAAGGATAATCAATAAAGGAGACTGACGTTGCAGTCAAGACGACAATCTGGTAGTTTCACGAACAGCAGTAGCTTAGCTCCGTGGGATCCATACCTTCCTGCTGTACAAGATGTGAAGAGCAACATACTGCTTTCCTACGTGTGGCCCTTGCTTTTACATGCATGCGCGTCTTTTGTCCTTTGTTGCATGCATGCGCACGTTGATGTGTGCCACGTTATATTTCGCGGGTGCTGCAAGGGGTTTAGTCATTATAAAACTCGCCGTTCCGTCTGTCTTCTGCTGTTTATTCTCCTGGAATCAAAGAGAGCCCGACAAGGGTCTTCTGAAAGACGATTGAAAACAAAAAGGGGAGTTAATGAATGCTATTGATAGGAAGGAGCTTTTGACGGCCAATAATGTTTGAACAGCTTTTGTTTGTCTGAGTCTGAAAGCCTTCTGCTGTGTGTACGTTTTCATATGAAAGTCTTAAGTACATATACCTATAAACATTCTGCATGGGGCCTCTCCTAAAACGATATACATAACATATCTACGTCAATGATAAGTATTGTTGCTGCGCGGAAGAGGGCCGGCAATGGTAGAGGTTTTGACGCACGTAAAAATATGGTGCTACACAGTGTCATGGGCGAGTGGGACAAATTAGACAATGACGGGAGACGGATGAGGAGGTCGGAAGACAGCAAAAGGAGGAGAGACACAGGGATAGACATGGGATGCGAGGGCACTTGTGAGCAGGCAATATATGACAGATGGACATTTTCAGGGGAATGGAAGGTTCTCCGGATATAGCAAATATGACGATTGAAGGGGACATCGGAAATACTGATAGGGGTCTTGCGGGCAAACATGGCATGGATCAGCGTCCCTCGCTCGGGTTAGTTCATCGGAACGCCGAATTTCTGGACAGCAAAGAAGGTTTAAGGACAAATGTATTTTGACGCTCTTTTGTACTTGTAAAACTCAGCTTTCTGCTTGCCGTGAACCGAAACGACTATTCTATTCTTGGATTGCCCGCGCTTAGTAAAACTATCTGTGTTAGCCTGGATCGTCTCCTATTCTTCATAGTGAACATCTTCAACAACGTGGACTTGATATATACGTGGACGCAGATCCCCATCAAAAGGAGAAGGGGCTCAATCACAAATAGTATAAAAGTCAGGGACATACTCGCCCACTTCCTTTCATTCTTGCCATAATATATATATACAATTCCTTATATATACCTTCATTAGAGAACAAGTCAACAGCAATGGATATAAAAAACTTATTGTGCCCTCTTTCGACCGACGAGATCATTATGAACGACGTTGAATTTCCTAAGCTACGAGTCTCTGTCGACGAGACAGCTTCATCCTGGTCATCTTCATGTTCAAGTTCGACTGCCAGCCCTCCATCATGCTATGAGTCGCCCGTTTCGCCGACACCTTCACCACCAGCCTCACCCGCTGCGTTTCCGTTGCTCATACGCCAACCGACCATACCTCACCAGTCTGTCGCATCCGCTAATCGTCCAACTTCCAACCGCCAACAGCGTACAGCACCACAGACCCGAACGCCTTGGACACCAGAAGAAGATCACCTTTTGCAGCAAGGACACGAACAGGGTTTGTCGTGGGCCATGATTTCAGCGACCTATCTCCCGCATCGCTCTCGAGGCTGCTGCTGGGGCCGGTTCAAAACCCTGCAGACGAAAGCGTTGGAACAGCGTGAGTGGACAGCTGCGGAAGACAGAATGCTGATGCTTGCTATCAAGAAACACTCGAGACTCTTCAAGCAAGCCTGGAAGTCAGTGGCCCAAGATCTTGGGAATCGTTCCTGGAAAGAATGCGAACTGAGGTCATCGAAAATCGCCAACACAATTCGAAAGAAGCAACATCCACGTACCTATTAATTCAAATCAACATAATAACCAGACGATGGGATCTGTGGATCAGAACCCCGTCTCTTCCTTTCTGTATACCATTCCCTTATCCGCCTATTCTAATTCTACACCTTCTTTATGAGGCCTAATCCGGGATGCAGCACGACTTTTACATATTCTATTTCACCTATTACTCTTTTTAATTAATTATGCAGCCGTATATGGTCGTATTCTGCGCTAATTGTACTCTTTTCTCTCTCTTTTCCAGTATGCATATGTTCTTTATCCCTTTCTTTTCTTCGTTCTGGGGTCTTCTTGTTTTTTACTTTTTGCTCAAAAAATGCCACCACGTGTAGATTGAAGGGTTATAAAGCTTCATTCAGACCTTGGCAATAAAACTGCAGCCTGAAACACCATAATCCCTGCTGGCAGTTTGAGAGATCGAGTTTCCTGGGAACATATCTGGGCATCCAACTTCCAAGATAATGTGAGCTCTATTATGCATCTTTTGGGCGTCAATTCGGGCCACATGGACAACTGCTTTTCAAAACTGCATGCCATGGAATTGCCATGACATCGCATGACTCTATCGTTACGGAGCTTTTCAATAATCCTGAGAAAGCAGCACGCGATCCGGCCGTTATTCTGGATGCAGATATCGAGTGGAGTTGTCATTCGCAAGCACACTATCCCGAGTGATACAGGACATCTTGCCGTCGGTCGCGTATTTATATCTTGGCAACGGCTCGCGTCTGGGATGCGAACGGTATGACTGTAGTGATACCCCATGAAGACACCGCGAAAGCGGTTGAAAAGGTCATTGAGCGCAGAAGTGCCATTATTAGTGTTTAACACTGGTGGAGCGTATGCTGAGAAAATCGGACCCACGATTTCATAGTTATGAAGCCTCTGGTGGACCCATTGACCAGCAGCTGGCGGGAAGAACTTATAGGCGCCCATTGGCTATTTGCAATTGGCAAGTTGCATGGATGAGCAGACATTCATGGGACGATTGACCACGATTGGCCAGTCGCTAGGGAGGACACCAGGTGACGTCGCTTATAATCCAGAATTTAACGATACTGCTCAAGCAACCCGAAGTTACACAGCTTTGAAAGAAGGAGGCAGTTTCTTTTGGTGCTTGGGTATGCATTCTTGATTTGGAAAGCAGGTGCGCAGGAATCTCCGTCTTGTTGCACAGATCGGCGTCCAAAACGTGGCAAGTGCCGCTTTAGAACTGCTGCAGGAAAACCCGCGTCAAACGTGGCACATGCTTTATGACCTTGGCGGCACCAGCATTGTCGAGCTTTTTTAAAGTGAATAAGGATATCTTTGCTATATCTGAACTGCCATATCTCCCAACTGCAATTGTTACTCGTCCTTACGAGGCATTACTTTCTGGCACTCCAGCAAACACCGCCAAGAGAAACGCGGATCATCAGAGGACAATGCGTTTCCAGAAACAAATTGGACGCTTCATACAGCGACTCTCCCAGTATCAAATGCCGCTATATTCTCCTTCTATTGCTCCCTTGCCTAACACCGCTCCTTTGTCTCCTCGGGACGAACCGGAAACGAGGAGATCGACACGAATTCCTAATGATGATGCTTCGCATTGGCTCACAGCAAGCGGACAAGAAGAGGAAGGATCCCAGTCGTCACAGACGTGCCATTTTTTGGACGTGCTCTCATCAAGTGTCCAAGGCTATTGAACTGCTGGAGCGATCACTTTGTCCTTTGTCGAATCAGAGCGTCTAGGTTAGGCAGCACAATGTTCAGAGTGTCATGTTCCTATACACAGATGATTACCAAATTTTGTAAAGGCCCGACAGACAGGCAACAGAGATGCAGCATGTAATAGGGTTTCAGTGAATCTTACTCCAAACAATCGCTAGAGCGGCAAAGGAGCAAAATCCAAGTTATCATATATCCGCAGCAATAATATGCCATTTTTCATCAAGTCAATTGGCTTTTAGACGCATCTCACTTGGTGAACAGACTTACCGTGAGGTTTCTCTCACCAAATTAGCTCGCCACTCTCATCTACATTACGTAGTGGAGCTCATTGGTCTTTGTGTTGAGCCATACTAGGACACGTTGTAGTTGAAGGCAAATGTTTTTCGTCCTGATAGCTTTAGCACGTGTAACAGTTCATTACAATGTTTCCAAAGAATACTGTAACAAGGGTTCCTTGGACGATGCTAAACTACGATACATAGATAGAGACACGTTTTAGCCATGAAGCAAGAAGAGCACCGCTGGTAACAATCACAGCATCACAGGTACCCTATATCGAGTGTAAGACGACTTCATGTCGGCGAAAACACAACATCATAGCAGAAGCTTACTGTGCTCTAAGGCAGGGACAGAGTTTTATGCAAGTTATCAATTGACAGGTTGAGACCACGATGCGTTTTTGACAAGAGACATCATTACTACTATTTTGCTCGGGATATTTATTAGAAACAGAGCCAAAGTGCGAATGCAGCAAGATACTACTCTTTGTGAAAGTGAGACTGCTTAACGCATTATTCGCGGTCTTATATTCTAAGGGCAAGGGTGTGAATTAATGCAATGATGCATCCTACGAACGATGCTATATATAATGGAATAGCAGAAGTAGGCACGAACAATTAATCCTGTAGAGGCCAACGTACAGATGTTACGCTATCCATACGGAAGACACAAACATCTGGAGTCGCAAGGAGACGCAAGTAGAGTACATTGCTTGAATTAAAGCAAATAGGTATCGAGTTGATGGGCTTTAAAAAGGCTTTGCCAATATACTAAACAGATGTAGCTATTGAACATTACCAGCGTGGAGGTATATCAGATATCAGAAGTAGTCGGTAAAATTGGAAATAGGCTTGAGGGAAGTTGAAACAGAGTTCTACTGCTTATAAAGTGACGCTGGCAATATGCCATGACGATTTGGCTTATCCAATGCTCCATGCATTACGTACTAGATACTACGTAGAGCCAGGGTGTCTCTTCATTTTCTGGATGCAACTACTTCCCTATTTTGATGTGAAAGGTGCCTGGAATGTGACAAAACCATTAGGCCTTCGAAAACGTAACATGCATGATACGTATTCTCCAGGCTTACATTGTGGCAAATTAGATGTTTCTGCGACTACTACGCTCGGCACGCCCAAATTAGCCAAAGCCCCTCGTATTATACCGCACGGGAACCACATATACTTGAAATGAAGCTGCACGTTAGAATTGACGTTTCCCATTATCCAGGTCAACGCCTGCTTACCGGAGTCGCCTTCTTGGCAGAATCCGCCCCGCCGATATCCGTCGACATTCTCATAAACCACCGAAAACTGTTATCCTGGAGCACGTAAACGCCCTGAAGCCACACTCGTGAATAAATATAATATAATCGGTCTGCCTAGAACTTACACGATGGTTTGTCTTTAGGTTATCTATCTGCTTTTTAAACATGATGGACCACAAATCTTTACATATAAATTTCACTACGTCGAGCGTATCAGCAAATCGTGGTCGATCTTTGGTAAATCTAAGTAAAAGCACATTTTAGCATTAATGAATGCCTGACATAATATCGTTATTACTGCCTTCAAACCTTTCAACCATGCGCTGTCCAACTGCATAGCCAAGTCCGTCAAGCTTATAAAACATGGCTTCGCTGTCCGCTTCCGTCTCAACTGCAGTCGTCCGACAGATCGTGTCGACCATCTCCATCAATAAGAGGTCCATGCAAGTTTCGCTCACTAGTCGCTGCTGGATACCGCCGTCGGGTCCTGTAAATCCTGACATGACTCACAAAATCGAGGACGATGGTAAAAGAGTCGCTATGACACGTTGAGGCTAAATTTCGTCGTAAGCGGGAAAAACCCCGTCGAAAAAGAATACCATATCAAATCAGCAGAAGTGCTTGTTCCTAGCACATATGTCTATTATCCAGAATAAATAAAATACTACAGGGGAACGTTACCGTTCAAAAGTCTAGATTTTTCTGTTAGGAATAAGTGATGGCGGCAGCTTCTGGGGTAGATCAACGCCGTTTTGTACTGCTTTAATCAAATGCATAGCCACGCTGAATTGATCAATGTCCATGTAGCCATCAGCATCCCAATCTGCCAATCGCCAGACATGGGCAAGAACATCGTTTGGAAGACCTGACTCCATCAAAACTGGTTTCACACTAGCTCCAGGTACAACGCCTTCCCGTGGATGAAGCTGTTGAAAGATTGGGGTATAACGCGCTTTATCCACGACTGCAAACGTCCAAAAGTTGGATGGCAACTGCCCGTACGCGATTGGTTCGGCCTGACCCATTTCTTCAAACGGATTCCGCTCGTTTTCTGCTAGTTCTGGGTTGGTCATAGGAAACATGGACATTAAGCGTGGAAGATCCACCGCTAGAGCCTGCATGAAGCAGATTCAGCCAACTGGGGCAGCATTACCAAGTCTGCGGCGTAATAAATATATACCTGGTCCACTTTTTCGATCAACTCTTCTTTAAGAGACTTGAATTTATCTAATTCGTACAGTGCCAAGTTCTGTCTGAACTTCTCTGGGTTGGGGAAATCGCCTGCTGGAAGGTGATAACGTTGTTGGATTTTCAAGAACTCTTGATCCAGATTCTTCAGCAATGCTTCTCTTTTCTTTTTCTTTCCGAACATTGACGGCATTTCCTTTTTGATATGACTGATGATCAACGCATGCACCTTGTCACAAGCGTTAGTAAGTAAAGCACCGATAATGCGCTAGAAAAAGAGAAAAGACTTTACTCGTGCTAAGCGTGCTCTCTTGACAATTTCGTTAATCTTGCGAATAGCTGCATTTCGTCGAAGCTCCTTCAGATCGCGCAATAGATCCTTTGATTCTGCTTCTATCAGTTCACGGCAGTCCTCGAAGCAGTTGGGTGGTTTTTCCACCCAAAAAGAGCTGAGATAAACTCGCATGACTTCTGGTGTCTGGACCACTTTGCCTAGTGACCACATCATGGCACCGTATCTGAAAATTTTACATGAGCATCGTATAGCAGCTCGCATACCCGATCCCTTCTTCCTGTTTTACTTTACACTCGCATAAGCTGCTGCTGACTGACCATGTCACTCTTGTTCAAAATAACACGAATCTTCTCCTCCTGGCCGCGCAGACTGTGGATAGCCATCTTGAACTCGTTCGAGATATCCAGCTTGTGAGAGTCAAACAACAAGAGGATCAAATCAGAACGCTGGGCGAACCACTCAATGACTTGAGTGAAGTCGTAGCCGCGCTCTATTCGCTGCTTATCTCCAGCGAGAATACCCGGCGTATCCACAATCGTCATGTTCTCAAGGACAGGCGAAGGTGTCTGAGATACCTTTGTATGTGCTCTGGTTTAGTCAACCTGGTAACGAACTTCTTCCTCCCATGTACCTGAAACCTGGACAAGAACGCTTGTCCGAACCGGTTTAGCCCTCTGAATGGTAAATCTTGGTTGACGGCCGCGGCGTTCCCTGGTATCACTCTTTCTTCTGTGCCGTTCATCACGGCAACAAAACGATCTGTAGTTGGCTCAACACCTATATGTTCCCCGGGATACCGCTTGTCCAAAAGGTATCGTATGAAAGTTGTTTTACCCTATCTCACCCAATAAGTCCACCGAAGGCACATAGATAATGGATGCACATACGGTAGAGTACTGGCCAATCAATAATACAATAGGTTTGGCTTCAATATCAGAGTCTGTTAACGGGGCTGAATGGAAACCTTTTTTTCCCATATGGAAGACAACTTAGTCTGTGCTTTTGCATCACCCACTCACGGCAACGAATGCAAACCCTCAAAGTTGTAGGTTACTTCAAGTGGGCGGATCTTTGTCTTGTAAATTTTCTTTACGCCTTCAATAACTTGAGCGTATTCATCATCTCCCCAGTTTGGTGCCGCTAGGCTGCCACGGGCATCACCATTCTTTTTCAAATGAGCAAACGACATGATCGAAGAAAGGACGAGGAATGAACAAGCCTTTTCGGAACGCGCGACAGCGGTTTTGTAGTAGATTTAAAGACTCCGAGCCCGTTTTTCTACACTGCCCGTTAAAAAGTCAGCGAACGGTTTCATGCTCTGCTGCATAAACCAAACGTGGGTCTCAAAATTACAATGCGACTTTTTCTTTTCCTCTGTATTGCACAACCGTAAAAAACGACGCTTTCCAACATAACTAATGCACCTCGCCAATGTAAAGACGAACTTTCTGTTGAGCACTAAGCTGCGGTTATTGCTTTATGCTAGGCGGGATTGTCACTTGTGAAGATAGTTTCCCAGATGAAGCTTCCGCACAAGAAGACGCTCCTTGCCACCACGGGTGCTACGCGCTGGTGAAAGAAAACGACAGGGCGATCAACAGAAGACGAATGGCCGGGCGCAGAGCCCTGATTTGAACCCTGTCGAGCATCCCTGGGATGTCCTGAAACGACGTGTAGCAAGAAGGAAGCGTGAAGTGGGCAACACGATAACAGCTGGTCGATATTCTTACAGAAGAATGGTCGAGCATCTTACCGGAAAACATGTGGAAAGTTTGCGCTGTTCTCAATGCACGTGCTATCATACGCTTTATTGAACTGGTAACCTTTAAAAAAGATCACATAACAAGACGTATGCTGTACTATACTTTTAATGGAATCCATATTCTTCGAAGTGAACCAGTCTTTTTAATATCATAGATATGGTGATCTTTTGTTGTTGACGTCGAACATGGAACAGCGGTACGGAGTCCCTTTAAACGTAGTGTATGTATGTACTTTGAGCTGAACGCATTAAAATTGATGTCTTTCATCGGAATGGAGCCAAAGCTTTCGATTATCAAATCTCCCATGGACTCGGCGATATTTGGCTAGAGTAACAAAGACATACGAACAAAGCTAACCAGCTACAACAAAGAAATTCGACGGTTACATACATTTTCATCAATTCCTGCTAAAGGCTTTCCAACTTGTGAACATGCCAAGCACGTTGCATCATCCGAAGAGTTTCCTGCGGCCCATTTGGTTTGTATGCACGCAGGTTTCAAACGTCCTTTTCTGCCTGACAGATAGTTGGTTGGACTTGCGCTGCAAGCCAATCGGAGCAACGCAAGGAGTGGGCGCCAGCAATGTTCGTCTTTTCTCTTGTGCTTTCTTACGTCATTCTATCTTGCAAACCGAATTCACATAATGGCTAACCACTCAAGTGGATGACTTCGCCAAAGCTGAAACCACTGTCGCGGACTTGAGACGTTCGGAAAAAGCAAAACGCTTCGACTCAAAACAAGCTCGAAGCCAATGCCTGCTACAAGATTTAAATTTTTTCTCCGATCAATTTTTAACACACAGTCTATAAAATCTCTAATTCCAGTAGCCATAACGGGACTTCTACTTCAGGACCCCTGGATTTCGCTTTTTTTTGCTTTTTCTCATTTTCTTTTTTGGATTTGTCGGCGTCACGCAGCTAACAGTGTCAGGCCGCGGACACCTGTGGTCCCTCCGATGGCGAGCCAGAGCGGAAGGACCGGGAGGAAAAAATTAGATTAACAACAAGTCGAACAATGTTCGACATTATAGTTGTTAAACTATAAAGAACAGATACTACACTTGATCTTAGCCAAAAGGCCTGAGAGGATGCCGGTCCATGAGTTCCAAGATGGTTGCCTTTTTATACCTTTTTGCATCGAAGCGGAGATGTAATCAGCTGAGCTGATCCTGGTTTCGCAAACCCCTTGTTTCCGAGAAGAAGATTCCCGAAGTCTCACATTCGGATGATCCTTTTTCCATGATAAGCTACCCGAGTACTGATTCCGGGAAAAATTTATGATTGCTCCGTTGGGATAGCCTGTCTTCATGCGAACTACATTAGGAGTTGGACTGATCCTTACAGTGTTAGGGTGGATCACAGCAGCTTCAACCTGACGATTTTCGTGTTGCGGACTTGAATCCTTTGAACAAAATTCGAAAAAATCCTGAAATCGAACCTGTCGGCTTTTGTGCTTCAGGTTTTTCATTTCATTGGATGAAATGTTCATTTTCCGAAAGAAAATTTTTCTTAGCTGCCCACTGGGAGAAGGCTTGTTGTACGGCTTCTTCGCTGTGAGCATTACAAAAGAACTATGCATTCGTCAGAACAAATGTTGAAATCAAGGGCGTGTTTACAGAACACCCCCCTGCATATGATCAGATAACGTCTCTGCTCGACTCGTGACCATTACAGTTTTGTGTTTATTGACGGTGTGAATTCTTGGCTGGTTTCACAAGGACAATCCTTTTATCTGATGTGGTCATCGGCCAAAAAGTATGCATACTAGATTAAAACAAAGTTAACCTTGGAAGAGTTATCAAAGGGACTTCATTTGATTAGGAACTCGTTTCTAGCTAGCGATTCGGATTTTGGGAATAAATAGGTCTTAAAGCTAAAGCAAAGATTTACAGGAGGAGGTTATTACTAGATGTAAGAAAGTAAAATAACAGAAAAGGAAAACAGAGTCAAAAAAGGCTTTTTAGTTCGTCTTGGCCTTCAAGCGCTCTTCTCTTTGGCGTTTGCGGTAGGCCCGGTATTTGACGTCGGTACCAAAGATATAATCCCACCAGCGGAAAGAGGATGCGTAGTTGCCGATGAAAGCTTGATGATGATAGTCGTGATGTTCTGCACCCGCCCAGAACGGCACCCAGTTGTGGAGTGACCAAGGGAAGTCGTAGCCAGAATGGGCATCGATAGCCTGGAAAAGACGCAGGACGATCCACAAAAGCATGGTAGCCAAGTGCAGATCCCATTCAGGACCCATTTTGAAAACCCATTTTGCGCAGGCATGATAGATCAGTGGTCCACCGACGGTGCCGAAACCCAGAATCATCGTCTCGATGGGATGTGCGTATTCAGCAGCAATGCCAAAAGGTGCAGCGTATTCGTGATGGATCTTGTGAATCTTCTTGTAGAAAGGAGGCCAGTGCATAAAGCGATGCATATGATAATGGTAAAAGTCCTCAAAGATGAAGAAGATTACGATCTGTATCAGCATTTGTTGCCTTTAAAAGCTTCATTAATACCACAATGACCGAATGAACTCTCGATTTCTGTCGTTTTAACATACCAGGCGGGAAAAGGTGCCGATACTTTCATACCCAGGAAAGTAGCTCCAGGATGGAAGAAAAAGATAAGAGGACCTTCATAAAGAAAATGACTCTTTAAGACCTTAAAAGTACACTTCCAATAATCTTCTTTCGTATTGACTTTGTTCTATGGAAATGACAAGTGGATTTAGTCATGATGGTCATCCAGGTCCCAATCCGTGTCCCGAGTTGCAACTGTTCGGTCACAACTGGGACACGGTCTACTGGGCGAGAGCACTTACAGGCTGAAGCTTGTAGCGTTGAAAGAACGGGATAAAGTCGCAAATGAGGAACGGCACAAAGCGACCAAAATAAACAAGCTCATGCATCAGGAAGGCAAAGACCCCGGTAACGATGAGCGGGTCGCGACCCTCGTACATGCTTTCCCAAAGGTTTTCCACCCAACTGAGTTGAGACGGATCATAGCCTGTTGCGACAGCCGTGGAATTCATCGTCGCTGAATCAACAAGGAGAGGAAAAACCCGTGCCGGCGGCTCTTTTTAAAGGGGGAAATTTTGGGCTCATCGGCGGCTTTGGCAGATACATATCAGCCGATTATTCTGGCGCGTGTAACCACAGCGCGGTCTTCTTCGCAGCACGTTCACTTTTCCCCAAATCTGATCCAATGAATGAATGAAGAGTGGTAGTCTATCTGTATACATCCTCTGGACCTGAATGCCTGGAGAAATACAAACAAAGATGGTCTATGTCTTTACTCGAATGATCCCTCTACCTCTCATACGGTTTTTTTGCTCAGTATGTATCAACATAATGACCAAGGGCACTGGTGGATAAGAAATAAAGCCATGCATTCTTTTCATTAAAGACCATGCGATTACTTGAAAGAAGACTACCTCGGTGTGGCCGATGCTGTCATTTGCGGGCTGCCATGCGCCTTTGTAGAAAGTAGAATTCGGGCACTCTTCATCGCAAACCTGTGGAAGATATATTACCCGAGGAATATCTTGATTCGTCTGAAAGACTTCCCCATTGCTCGGGCAGCATACGACAGCACCACGAAAAAATCAGTCTTTACTAGACGCAATGTGAAGGAGCCGTCCGACGTAACAGCTTTCATGGGAGCAGCTGAAATGTAGTTAACACTCTGCCTCTGTCAATACAACCTTCGCTTTGAAAGAGAAGCCGATACAGCCCCGACAAGCCTCTATAAAGATAATGAAGGCTAACTTTGCTGAAAAACATGTTAACCATGCGTGTAACGGTCAAAGCCGGCGTAGAATAAACATAAACTGCAGAATATAGCGGCGCATAGCAGAGAATAAGTGTCACCGGAGACACGTATAGAGCCTCGGCATATTGCCCTTGTTTGTTGTTTCGGCCGGAAGTATGGAGTGATTGGTTTTATCAAGTTATGCTTTTTCTTGAACTGGCTTTGCTTAATGATTACTATCATGTTTCCGTGCGTAATCGCGGCAACGTGAAACGATTATGTGCACTCCATAAAATGCGCTTCTTTGGTAATTGATGTAGTCGAATATAGCAGATCTTATCCGAAACAGGGTACGCTACTTCGGACGTCAGACCCGTATGCTGTCTAGCCAGGGTCCGAGATGTCATTTTGCGCCAATAAGAATACAACCAGTCATAGTCTGAATCTCACTATTGAGATCAAAACTCGTTTACATTTTTATCTGCTTCAGCTACTGGTTTGACATGACCCTGAATCAAAAGGGAACCCATTCTATATAAGCAACCCTCGTCGCAATCATGGTCTTTACTGTTTTTTGTATTATACTCTATTGAATAACAGAACCTTAATCCATTTTGATCAAGAGAAAGGGGATCGCAAATAATACATAATCAATTAAACCATAAGCATGAATCGTTGACACTGCGCTGCACTGGGATGCTTGCTCTTTAGAATCTTCTTTGAGTTCCTGTGCTTACAGAGACGTTACTGTCGGCATAGCATTTAACCGTAATTGAAAAGCAGGCTGTTCTTGGACTGCTTTTCGTCTTCCCCTGGCGGCGACTAAGACTTTAACGTCTGAAACCTGAAAAGCAAAAGAATCGTGCAATATGCATCGGTTTACTGTGGTGCGAATAAGCCAACAGACATTTACTCGTCAGTCTGTCCGGTTTGCTTCTTCTGCTACCGAATCGGCCACGAATCGCTCCGTCTATGCGCCTGGTTTTGCACCACCCAAGGGCAGCCGAGAAACTCCAAAGATTGTCAGCAAACGCCGCAATGTCGCAACGTCATTACCATCGCATCTTGGCAATGCGGAGAGCAGCAGTAAACCGGCAACGAGTCCCAAAAAAGAGTACCGTGAGAAGCTGCGTACAATGCGCCATGCCTATGCGCAAGAGCTCTTAGCCAAACATGGCAAACTTCAGGCAGCCCGAGCGACCAGGCTAGCAGAAAATGATAGGCGTACTCAACAGGAACGGAAAATGCATGAACAAGAGCGACAAGAGGCATTAAAACATGAAGCCGAGCTTCTGAACAAGCTTCAGCTGGAACTGCAGGGTCAACAGTCGCTCCTCCAAACCACAACGGATCGATCCGCTCAGCGTGCAGCGAACCGCAAGGCACACGAAGAAGCTCAGCGTGAAGCACGGTTGAAGCAACTCTTGAAGCTTTATAAGTCAACAGAAAATTTTGTCACATTGGAGAATTTGGACGAAAAAGTAGAAGACGCTCTTCGGTCAAAGGTTCCGATTCCATATGTCACGACACTCGAAGAATACATGCTTTCCGCTACCACCAGCCCAGCCGAGATTGAGAGGAGAAAAGAAGCCATCAAGGAGGTTATGGGTCTGTAGACGTCAAAATAAAAGCACGAAAAATGCACAGTTATGTATACTCTTGTTTAATTGGAAAACTTGGTTTGTTGATGCCCGGAAGATCTAGCAATGATAATGTGAAAAAGAGAAGTCTAGATACAATGACAAAGTTTTCAAATGAATTGAAGACAAAGAGGATTTTCACCTCCATGCCAAAAGGCCATGGCTCGCATGACGCCAATATAATGTGATGCTAATGCAAACAGAACACAGACATGAAATATTTGATGAGATGCAAACTATCGATGTAAGAGGACAATGAGTATGCTATTTGCATTGTATACCAGGCGAAATAGATTGTTTACCCATAAATCGAATGAACCAGGAGACCATCGCTCGGGAATTCTGAAACGTAACATCAATGACATGACGCGAGGTGCAAAGACCCATGCTAGCCGCCATACCTGTAACCGTAAATGAGAGCTCCACCAACGTAAGACAATCCCATGAGAATCAGGTGCCATAAAGAAATCGTATCTACAGCCACATCCATCTAGGAGACTTTAAGTATCTGCTAGATTCACTGTGTTCACCATTGCGTTACCCCATAAAGGATGATTCCATGTAGCGTAGGCACCACTCCGAATAAGCCAAGCGCTAGAAAGAGGGATGTCCGCATCCATCGGTAGGCAGGTGTCCGAAAATGCTTCATTAGCGTTACAGCCATCGTCAAAGCACCGAGAGTCGTGATTGTAACGAGATAGAATGCTAAGGCAAGTCAGACCCCGAAGTCATGCGGGCTAACTCGCATCTGATACTACCTTGCAAAGCAGGGTGACAGTGGAAACCGTAATACAGCAAGGGGTAAAAGGAACCTCTAGAAGAAGGGACAGGATGCATTAGGTCCAATCAGATTCTGGACTTTCGACCTCGTGGATTCCTTACACAATGAGAGTTGATATGCCTGCATAATCACACCGGTTCCATCGAGCGGCCACTGACTCCGAGTGGCAAGAGAAGCAATGATAAGTGCTGCTAAAGCCGAGACAAATCATGGCCCCACTTATGAATGCGAAGAAGTAAAAGTAATCCCAAGACGTCAGAGTATCCGCAAAGGGTCGCTTCCATAGAAAATGAATACCGAGACCGAAGAATGCAAAAAATCCAAGCAGATGTGTCCATATGTTGACTATAGGGACGCATTAATGAAGATAGCATTACTGGGGAATTATGATGAACCGACCGCTTTCGTTGTGAATGTAGAACAGGCTTTCCAGACAACCTGCATAGCTACCGGTGGGTCGTCGATATCCAGATAATATAAAGCCGTTATCCTGCATCCAAGCCGGCAGTTCGTTCCAAGTCAGTGTCCTTTTCGTCGTCGTGTGCTCATTCAGGAGATTGGCCCTGTCGTCCGAATCCGTTTCCAACGATTCTCTCAAAGGCGGCTGCGAATCATAATCTTTCTGCATCGTGGCCATTCGTCTGCGCACTGCTACCATTCCCTGGCCGTAATAAAAGAGGGAACGGAGCAACAACTCTACAGTTCTGCTTAAAAAGCGGCGGGATCGAAAATGGCAATAATGCGGGCCCCAAGTGTTGGTCTTGCTTCACATGAAAATTTTCATTGCTCAATGTTTAACCCAAAAGTTGTGACAAGCACGAGCATGCCCTTCATAGGCCGAAACAGAAGTACCTAGTTGTCAAAAGAAACTTGACAGGTACAGGAGGGTCTAATTGTTACAGGCGGCAGCATTGACGTGCTAATCATATTTAGAAAATGCCACATGCAGAGCTGCTCGGTTGTCAGTGCCGCCAAATCCCATCATATCCGACATACATTCTCATATCTCATACCATCACAGATCGCTTTTAAGGATACGAAGACACCTGATATAGACTTGGTAATAATAAAATAGATATACAAGAAATACCGGCAGGTCGAGCGCTTCCCAGATTTCGGCAACCTATTATCTCATCACTATCTGCTCCTTGTCATTAAACATTGTCATATTTTTTGCCTATATTTTTTCGACATTTCATAGTTTTGTCGCTGTCTCCAATAGTTACTGCATATCGAGCACTCACATGGATCACGATACTGCGTTACAGCATTCAGTAATTGCCATCGAGTGTTACCAATAAAGATACATTGTCGCTTTCCTAAAATTCCCTTTCGTCTCAACACTGAACTTTGAATTCACCGCAAGATCTACCTTGATGAGTATTGTATGGCAATTACTCTTGGCCACGTCAGCTTTCCATTTCTGGATTTGAATTGACCACATTCGCTTATTCATTACCGTTCTTCTTTATTCTCCAAACAAATGTCTACAATAAACGTGAACATCAAGTCATCAAGCGACAAAAAGTTTGTCATCACGATCGAGACCTCGAAAACAGTTCTTGATTTGAAGAATGCGATTGCCGAAAAAACCGACGTTCCCGCCGACCGACAACGCTTAATCTATTCGGGTCGCGTTCTCAAAGATCATGACACACTTGCTGATTGCAAGATTGCCGACGGCAATACCGTACATATGGTGAAAGGCTCTGCGCCTGGTGCAACTCGGGGTAAGCGTGCTGATAAACACGAACAAGAAGTAGCGCCATATCGACTCGACTTCTCCCTAGGTTCTACAGCAACGACATCGCAACAACAACAACAGACTCCTTCTTCTACTACTACTACGTCAACCACAAACACAACTTCATCGACACAAACGCCGAACCCTTTTGCCGCTTTGGGCGGTGGCGCGAATCAGAATCCGTTTGGATTGTTTGGTACAGGATTCGGTGCTGGCGCCATGGGCAACAGTTTTGGTGCTCCCGACCCAACCTTGATGAACCAAATGCTGCAGAATCCAATGTTTGCCCAGTACATGTCGTCCATTCTCCAAAATCCAGCTGTGCTTGACTCTATAATTAACAGTAACCCTCACTTATCGTCCATGGGCCCCGAAATTCGCAACATGATGCAGTCGCCGGAATTCAGACAAATGCTTTCCAATCCAGAAATGATTCGGCAAATGGCGGCCATGGCTTCCTTTATGCAAAACATGAGTGCACCTCAACAGCAACAGCAGCAGCAGCAAACGGATCAGTCACAACAACAGGCACCAGCTAACCCTTTTGCGGCGTTCGGCAGTGTACCACCCATTGACCCACAACTCCAGCAACAGATGGCTGCACTTTTTGGTGTGCCAGGTGCAGGTGCGCCGGTGGATAACCGACCTCCTGAAGAACGGTTCGAGGTGCAGCTGAGGCAACTGAACGAGATGGGATTCTGGGACGCAGCCAAAAATATCCGGGTATTGCAAGCAACTGGTGGCGATATCAATGCTGCAATTGAGATGCTTTTCAATGGAAGCTCATAGAGTCTTGAGGTTACATCTTTCCTTTTGTCTTTTCTCTTATCCCTTTCTTTGGCGTAATATACATTCTTAATTTTTACATTGATAAGAGAAGGAATAACCTGTACCGCTTTTTTAGCTCGTTCGGAATAGATTGACAAGAGAGGAGCGAAATTGTTGAAACGCAAATTCAACGTCCTGATTTTGATCAGGAGCTTGTCCGTATACGTTGCTGCTACTTGGTAACAGAAATTCTAGGTTGCGCAAACCTCCTCCGTAAACGGTTTCGGCGCGATCGGCACTTTCACCTTGTACGCGTTTGCCGCTACGTGAGTTTTCAGTAAGGAATCCTTTGACACATTTCATGACCACTTCGCCGCGTTTTTGGAGCCAGGCGAAGTGTTGCTGAGGTTGATCCAAGTAAGCTGCAGAGAAATGATGTTCTGGTTGTTCAAGGTATCGGTCAGGCAAAAGCAAGAGAGGTATCGATAACGAAGAGATATCGAATCGGGTGGCGAGTCGCAGAATGTTCCGAAGACCGTTCACCAAAGAATGGCGGCTGGATAGTTCGGTGGTAGTAATGCCTTTGGACGGTGTTAGCAGGACTGCTGCGGCGACAAAGACTAGGATGCTTACCATCACTATCAATGATGAGATGGAAGACGACTTGAGTGAGCGGGAGGTTGGAGTGGCGCGTGACAAAGAAATTGCCCTCTTGTAAGCCATCTGGCCGTGAGGCAAAGTCGCTTTCAATGACAGTCAGCTGCGATTCAATATCAGGAAAGTGGAACTCGGTCGAATGTCGACAGCGATCAAATAATGCCTTATTGCTGCCTTTTCCAGTCCGGTATTGCCGCCATCCATAGGCTGACCCTTGGTGGTCTCGGCTACGATTCAGTTCGCTTAGTTCCACAAGGACGATGATGGCGCTTATGTGACTCGTGTAAAGTTTGGTCGCTGTCTGTGCCTTGTACGCCATTTCACGTGTCGGATCATATGGCATCGGGTTGAATATGTCAGCTGCAGTGTCAGCAACCAAAAGACGAAGGTTATGGGTTGACCTTATTTGGGCTGTTCCCAAGGAGATGGTAAAGGATTCAACCGGTTGCGGTGCCGGATGGGTGTGTGACACGCCTGCTGCATTTGAGGTTGAACCAAGCCTTGGATCGCTACAAGGTTAACATGAGTATTGCTGAAAGCGGCATCCCTTGTGCTCTCCAGTTTTACCCTTCGTGTTCGATGCCCAGATTTTCCATTGCTCGGCCAAGCCAGCCGCCTAGCTTACGCACGGAGCTCAAGTTGGTGTTTTCCATGACCTGTTTTTGTTGCTGAAGGAAGGAAAGCGGGCTCCAGCTCTTACTGTTACTGGGAGGTTTACTGATAGGAACGGGAGGGGAAATGTATGCAGATAGGCGTTGCAAGGAGTGGCGTCGACTGGACGGTGTGGAGGAGGCGTCGTTCCATGAATTGTTACGCGAATGAGCAGGAGACGTCAGCTGGCCAAGCGATGAAGATCGCTTGAACTGAGTGCTGCTTCGTTGTTGCATAGCTGCGTTTACTTTGGATGGGTCTTCCAGCAGCATCATGACGGCTTGCTCCATACTATGATTTGTTAGTGCAAGCGCGGTCTCTGCCTGTTCCCGAGCAAATCCCATCTCCTGTATATCACTGACCATTTTCTGAAAGGCTGCCTTCGATGGACAACAACTTAGAACTTTAGGATTGTTGGATGCGTTTACTGAGGTACCTTTTCTTTCGCGTCGGAGGAGGAGGAGGATAGCTGGGAGAACATGCTTGCTGATGAGCTTTGGCGTCTCCGGTTACTGGAGCTTTGATCATCCGTCGCATTACTGCTCGTGGAGCCGCTTCTTTTCTTCGTTTTATCAAGCGACTGCTGGATACGGTCCGCAGCTGCTTTGACGATTTCTTTGCCATCCAGTTTCTTTTCTGCTTCATTGAGCGTTTCTTCTGTGTTATTGTCGGGGAGGAGGCCGAGTCGCTGTTGATATTCGCGATATAGTTCGATGACAAATGCTCTGTACTCGCGTCGCTGGGTCTCCTGTGTCTGCAGGATCTCTGATTCCCAAGTTGCCTGAAACACTTCTCTTTCTTCCACCTGACGACTGAACAAATGTGTCATGTTGACTTGGGGGGAGCCAGGAGAAAATTCAGTCTCCCGGCTTTGCCTTGAGCAGACCGGAATTATTTTCCCTGATAGCGGTAATAAGGAGGTAAGCCGATTTACCTTTCCTGCAGATCGGCGAGTTCCTTTTCGTACGCCATGTAGCGTTCTTGTATGACGGATGCATAATCCTGTTCGAGGCTGAGGAGGGTATTGAACATGGCCTCTATTTGGCAGTGAACGAGGGTATGATAGGCACGTGGAAAGACATCCTTTTGCGTACGCAGGGTTGGAACTCATGCGGACTGTTTAGCTTCCTGCCAAGATCCTACCTCTTCAGGCTTATTATGGTACTGCAGGGTATTGGCTTGATAGCGCGTCAGAAAGTCATTGCGTCGCTGCTGGCGGTCCTTTGCTGTCTTTAAAGACTGGCGCATGGTATGCTTTGAGTGCTCTCTGAATGCAGTCCTGAAGCATGACTGAATGGGGACAGCAAGGTATGACGGTAGGCCATTGGTGTGAATGACATGAGAAACCAAGTCGCCGAGATGCTGTCCTTGGTGGACAGCAACTTGTACGGGGGTCCCGTGTGGCAGTCGTATGACCGCCCTGAACAGCTTACGAGCTTCGACGGGCTGCATTGGGGAGAAAAAAGAACCTTGTTGATTGGCTGGACCTGGAAAGCTTTTTTTGGCGGGAACTGGGTCCTTCATTCTGTTTCAGGAATGTTTGAAATTGGCGAAACCATTCCTCAAAATTTTACCTGTTTTCTTCTTAAAAGGCGAGAATTTTAAGGGGAAAGTTAGGCGAGTTCAAGAAGCATTTCTTTGTGTTTCATTGCGTAAATTAGAAGTTGCCCAATGCATTGGCGGATGATCACCGGAATTCAAGCATCACAAGGGTGCGTATGTGATGGGGGAATGCACAAGCAGTCATGTTAGAACAAGCAATATCTGCACGCCAAGGGTCTTGCATTCGGAGTGAAAATCATCCACAGGTGATTATCGCGCCCAGAGGAGGGGTAAAGATGCTCCCCTCTCATGATCCAATAACGATGATTACATTTCCAAAGAAAATGTGACTTGGAAAGGTCCAGGTGACGAAAGCAAGCCATTTATGTGCCTTGATAACGCATAGCCGAACTGCATATATTGCTATAAGAACGTTCCCCGATCAAAGGGGACACAGCCTTTGACGCCAAAAGAAAAGACCCATCAGGAACTAAGCAAGTCACGCAGATTGTTGTTGTCAATGATACGATCTATAAATGGCATGGATTAGGAATGGGTGGGTTTCAGAAAGGGGATCAGAGATTGGGGGGGGGGGGGGGGAAACAGGGTTTGTTTCTTTTGAGATGGAACGCTGATGAATGTGTGAGTGTAGGGGGAGCGGGACGTTTTAAGCCGAAAAAAAGAAAGATCGGAGACTCAGTTGGAAAGGATGGAAAACAATGGCTCGCCCCACCCAAAAAAGTTCCGACCATTTTAGAGATGTCACTACTCCATTTGGCATCGAACTACATAAATATGACTCTGGCCTCTTGTCTTTAAGCCATGTTAT
Organism: Thermomucor indicae-seudaticae; assembly: GCA_000787465.1. Lineage (NCBI taxonomy): Eukaryota > Fungi > Mucoromycota > Mucoromycetes > Mucorales > Lichtheimiaceae > Thermomucor > Thermomucor indicae-seudaticae. The sequence continues at coordinate 125,981 of JSYX01000004.1, forward strand.
TCCTCTCTTCTCTCTCTCTTCAACCCTCAACTATGTCGCCGTGTCAGCACGGTCTTCTTTACCCATCACTTTTATCGTGTACAAGCTCTTCACAACTGTCTGATTTCTGCGCATTTGTCGTTCCTTGTATATGGGCAGGCTCATTTAAGCAGCCGTCACTTATGAACGCGAAACGATATGCCACCTTCAAGCTGTTCTGTCACAAAGTTCTCAAAGCAACTCAGATATCCTGCGCTTGCGTCCTCCTCGCTCTTTACTACATCCACCGTCTACGATCAGCTTATCCATTTATTCGTGCCTCGATCGGCTCTGAAATACGACTTTTTACAACAGCGCTAATTCTAGCTAATAAATTTTTGGACGATAACACATTTACCAACAAGGTAACTCTTTCTTAAAAAAGTCTAACCATTTTATTTCAAACTCACGCTCATTCATTATTATTATCGCCTTAGACGTGGTCTGATGTATCCAGCATTCCTGTGCGAGAGCTGAACATCATGGAGATGGAATTCCTGTCAGCTCTTAATTACAATATTTACGTTCACCATCAGCAATTTTTCGCTTGGGTCAACCAGTGTCACCAGTGGTTGCCGTTAGCACAATCTGTAACCGGCCAACGACCGGTCCAGTCAGCAGTGCGCCCGCCTACCACGACCACAATAACTCCACCATCGCCGCTAACAGGTTCTACATCGATGCCTGCTATCCTGCCGTCGGCGTCCATGAAACGGCCAGCTGAAGATGTGATCGTGGAATGCACACCGTCTCCATATCAACCACCTGCACCTAAGCGACGATATCACGTGCCATACACGCCGCCAGATGAAGCAATCTCTTTTCGACCGAGTTTACCGCAAACTCCTCTGTACACTCCTCCTGCACAATCCGATCTGCGGCTCTATACTTCCACACCCATAAACTCAGCATTACCACCCTATCCGAACTCTAATCCATGGCAACTAGCAGCTGCACCCACCTCCTGCCAGCCAAATATGTGCCGTCCTATTCTGAGCTGGTCTTCATCTTCATCAGCCCTCGCATCTTCTCGTCATGCACCCCCATCAACTACTTCCGCTTATTCGGCCGCTTCCTCCGTCGCCACAGCTGCTGCCGCCGTCGCCGCATCAACTTCTCTTTTAGCATCAAAAGTACGATGTCTGGAAATAGAATAATTTAGAAACATTTGTACACATACACATACACAACATATTTTGTACATAGCAATAAATCCCTCTCCCACCCCCTTGTTTGTAATTTCTTGTACATAACGAATAATACAAATTGTTCATAACACGCGAATGACCGTAGCACACAATAAGGCGGGCAAAACTTTAGATGATCGACAGAAAAAGAACTGTCCTGTGTAAGGTGATACGATTGACGCTTCCTTTGTCTCACGTGCTGCGCATATAAAATTCCGAATTCAGATGAAGGAGCGACCCACAGACGGAGCAGAGAGTGGCGGTTCCATCCGCGGCTCCGACTCTTGGTTGGGCATCTGTTGTTTTACGGCAAGTATCTTGTAAATAAGGCTCAGCCTGGGGGGAGGGGGCGTGCCGCAAAGCGCACAAACGTCATGGTTCAACCCCTGTGCAACCTTTAACCGATCAGGTTTATAATTGAACGCCCGAATTGCAACCCTTACGGTTGGGAGCAGTTACTCACGTATGAGTGGCGTGTGGTTTTACCTCGTGACAATTCCAAATACTAGGTAGTGACACAGGGAGGACAAGCTCCGATAAAACGGGTACCCAGTTTGCAGTTTCGTTAGGACAACTCTCCTTCGCAATCGTTTCAAGCCCCCAAGAAGGAAAAGCTTCAAGTTCCTTCCTTTTTTACTGTCACCCGAGCCATCCCACTCACATGGTTACATGAAACTTTGTGATCAATCATTTCTCACGCTGGTTTCCAATTTATCGTTTTTCTTTCTCCTCTTGATCGCTTTCTTTCTCTCTTCTCTCTCCTTTCCCCTCCTGACGTAGGACTTTGCTGCATTTTTAGAATAACAAGAAATCGTTGCTCGGATAATGGCTGTCTTTCTTACTGCATCCGCCTCTGTGCAGATGCTGATCAAGGGACAAAGACAGACATGCTTCTTTGCCAAGCCACTTTGAGTCTAAGCAACGGGGACCTCTATATGTTCTTAGTTTCATAGACTCTCAGAGCTCGAGAGATGGTACCATGGATCACCTTTGCAAAATCTGAGGGTGCGTGTTCCATAGCGCCGGCATTTATTGGAGAGATCCTTTGACTCAGGTTAAAAGATCAAGAGCTGAGAGTAAATCTGATTCAGAGAGAAAAGGGAGACTTGGCACGTACTTCTTGAGTTTCTATAATCAACGTATGAAAAGGTCTAAAAATGGATGCAGCCATGAGACGAGAGATTCGACAGGTGCTATTGGCAAATGTTGCCAAGGTTTTAAGACATCGTCTTTCTTTAATGCAATTTTGACGTCGTCTTTTTTTCACCGTCTTCTTTGATCGGTATATCCTTACGGCGTGAATTTCGTCCAGAGGACAGTGCACCCTGCGTCAGTTCGGACCACATAAGCTAGTTAAGCCTTATGGATGTTCCATACAAGACGTTAAGCCAACGAGGTCTGCGGCAATAGTGTGAACCGTTCTCCGGGGTGCGGAAAACAAGATACTGCGCTGAAGAACCGGCAAAGGATAATCATGTATTTCTGGCTTGTGCGACGCGACTCCGGTCAATGGTACGATTCCTGGGATTCGTCTGTCACACACAATCGAAATAAGAGCAATGGGCTTGTCAAGCACTTTTCGCATTTATATGGGCTGAGGCATCTACCTGACGCCTCTGATTCAATCCGCATTCCTTGTCTCCAACAGTGCTTATAAGGTTTTCTTACTGCATTGCATATCCAATCCTTACCATGTTGGATAAATTATTTGTCATTGCTTCCCTTGCCCTTTCCACCGCGCAAGCCCAGTCCTCCTCTGTCTCGGCTGCTCCTTCCACAGCAACAACGACGACTTTCCATTTTAATGACGTTTATCCTGAACCACATGTTGTCCCTTCTCCAAAAGCTGAATGGCTTGACCTAATCAAAAACGTTAATATCACGAACGCTCCAGTCCTGAAACTCGGGCCCGATGGCAGTAAGTCTCCTTGTTCTATTGAGAAAAGGGCGTGATTCACTGATATCAAACATGAACAGCTCCTCAGAAACATGCTGATGTTGAAGGCGACCCTTACTGCGTTTGGACATTCACACAATGTCTGCGTCCAGATGACCTCTACACTTGTCCAGACGGTCAGTGGTCCGTGACCTTCGATGACGGTCCATCCGAATTCAGTCCTCAACTCTATGATCATCTCGACAAGGCAAACAAAAAGGTCACTTTCTTTATGGTTGGTGGTCAAGTCCTGCGATATCCTGAACTGGTCAAGCGTGCTTATGAAGCAGGACATGAAATTGCCATGCACAGCTGGTAAGCATCACTCCCTTTTGTCTGAGGAACAAGCCTTTCTTATCACTCTTTGTTGCCAATAAATAGGTCTCACAGCTATATGACCACACTCACCAATGAGCAGCTCGTGGCCGAGCTCAAATGGAACGAACAGGTCATCAAGGAAGTCATTGGTGTTTCTCCAAAGTATTTCAGACCTGTAAGTCTGAGCGTCATATTGATTCACGGACAACCACCTTCTCACTGCATTTAATGCTATATAGCCCTTTGGTAACATTGATGATCGTGTACGTGACATTGCCAGGGCTCTTGGTTTTACTCGTAAGTTTCATTCCTGGCACTAAAAAACAAAGCACCATTTATTTAAACTTTTCGTGCAACAGCTGTCATCTGGTCTCATGATACCAACGACTGGCAGGTAAGAGAACAATAAGAAGAAGAAAATCATTGGATTCGACAACTCAACTTCTTTCTCTTTAAACATTCTAGCTCACCAGCGGTTCTGGTCTCCAAAGTGCCTGGTTCGATGGCAACGTGACCGAGTGGACCAAGACAGCTGCTGGTGGCATGTCCCTGGAACATGACCTGTACAAAGAAACTGTGGAAGCAGCCATCCGCATCTTCCCTACCTTTGAACAAGCTTGGGATCTCAAGACTGTGGGCCAGTGCAACAATCTCCCCTCATACAAGGAAGGTAACGGTACCTCTTCTTCCCCAGCTTCTGCCACTGCACAAGCCTCAGGATCAACCGCATTTTCAGCCTCAGCCGCGAGCAGCAGCCAAGTTGCTCAAAACTTGGTCAATCCTGATAACGGTGCTGCAACCGCGGCCTTGAGCAGTGCCACGCTGTTCCTTGCCGTTCTCGCTGCGTTCTGGACTGCTTAGAATTTTTCGGTTCTGTACCCATAAAGAATGTATTGTTGGGTTCTCACATACCCCCTCTACCCGTTCCTCGTAAGATCCCTGCAGTAACAGCATTGACCATTCAACTGAAAAGGGATGTCAACGTTTGAGTACATTCGTGAACAATATAGACAATACGTACATCTAAATACTGTCGCTTTATTTCTGTGAGAGTGCTCTGCTGATAAGTTCTGTGCATTTACTTTTTTATACCATATTCGTCCTTGGTATTCAGACCAAATGGACAAGACAGCATAATGAGCATTGCATCAGATACTGGCGAATACTGGCCATGCATTTTCCGCGATGCGGAGGTGCGTTTCCTGTCTCCACTATTTACAGTTACACAGTTCCACGGCATCAGCATTTACTAGCTCATCATTGACCATCTTCCGTAAGAAAATATGAAACTGCAACCTGCTATTCCCCTGATTGAAGCAAAAATTAGGCTTACCGGTCAGTCTTAATATCATCATTCCAACCTGTTAGATTTATCGTATATTCTTCAAACTGAATGTGAAACCAGATGCTATGTAGCCAACAACACCAAAACATTTTCGATAACAAATGAGGATCCAGTTTTGCCAAGAATCACATGAAAAAGACAAGTTGCATGAAATTTATGGCTGACATCATCCGACCGTATAAAATGGACCGGAAAACTGATCAAGGGGAACGTGGTGTCGCCATGGCCGAAGCGACAAACCTGTGCGGGCATCTTTGCATGAGCGCGTTGGGTTCCAGCCGCCCAAGGTGATTCGAAATACAGATCTGGCTTGGATCACTATAGTCAAAGAATTTTTACGCGACAAGGTGGCCGATCTGCAAGAGAAACTGGAGCAACTTGTAGTGGAGAAACGGCAAGTACGGCTAGTTTAATGCGGAGAAACAGGAAACGCACCTCTGCATCGCGGAAAATGCATGGCCACCGCGCAGACTTCCTGTTTAACGCATCTTCATCGGAATTACGTTGCGATGAAGTCGGAAGGAAAGACGAGAGAGTCGCTGGAAGCAAAGAGCTGCGAGAAGCAGGGCTGAAATATCTTAAAATGATGAAGGGTATGTAGATATGTTTGTTTTCGTAATTGCTTGTTCTAATGGAACCTTATACGTCTTTCAGGGCTGATCATAAGGGCTCTAGTGTTGGATTCTCCTTCAACGTATGTCTGCCGCGTTCAGAGCCCCTCGCCTCTACATTTTCCTGTAACGCCGGAGACGTTTGCTACACAGATTGATGAAATTCTCTGTCCAATCATGCAGACTAAGGAGCTTATCAACACTACGAACGAAAAAGGGCGAATTTGCTAAAACCTATATGACGTGAGGTCTATACTGCTGCAAGTCCGTAACATGTGGAATCTGTAGGGTGGATTTCTGAGCGATTTGGTGAAATCCGCCCTCCCTCCCATCCGCTCTCTGGCCCGGCCAATTTTCGCCATAGTGCAAAGACACGATGCGTTCCATTAACGCTCCTCGAAAGGTCACCGAGCTGTCCTTCAGCTACCTAAAAGAGCCCCGCCTTCCACCCTGCGCAACCTCTCCTACTATTCCCTCTAAGCGATTGAAGACAAACATCCCCACTGACGTTGAGTAGGCCATTCCTTTTGTATGTCTATATCATCCGCGTTCATTATAGTATATCATCATATGTATTGAATAAGACCATCGAAGCACGTTGGCTTCATGAAAAAATTGGCAACAACGTACGCGAGCAAATGCGTTTTGTGAAGGCTCGGAATGGCTTCGAAGCAATTGTCATGAAACCAAGATCAAAGCAGCGGAGCTTTGTCGTCGACCAACGGCATGATATCCTTTAAGCATTACTGATATCGCTGGGTACCGATGATCCTTCGCCAGCTACTGTTGCGAGCAATCGTAGTAATTGATCAAGTCGTATAGAATGTTGACTCGCGCATATGAACATCGAAATTGAACCAAGTTCAAAATAAGCCCAACATCTAATTTGTAGGTGAGGATAGTTGTACCTGTGCTCCCCGCAGCATACAGTGCTTCGATACACTGTATACACAACAGGACCTTGCAATCGTGTCAGCCGACGCGAAGAAAAGGATTACATAGTCGGGCTGTGCAATACGCTTCTTGGCGCCTGCGAATTTCTTGCTGAACACCTATAGATCTTGACGGCGACGGATCCCTAAAAGGTTCAGATTAGAGCGTCGTGACCGCCGCTTGGGAACTGAAAGCATGTATCTACGATCCTTTCAGCTGTGCAGCGACCGTTATCCTGCCCACTCTTCTGACCATTCCGAAGACATCGCCAGACGAGTAATTCTTCAGGTGAAGCAAGTGTAGTGCACAAGTTGAATATATCATGTTTTATTTCTTAAATAAAGCATCTTTGAATGCCTTTATCTCTTCAACTGATTTGCCCGGCCCTGAATAAGAAAGCACAACACGGAATCACTCTATCTCCAAATGCTCTTCTTTCAACTTATACTCTTTCTTTCTCAACTCGATCTCCTCTTTCCTCATCCTCATTTCCTCACGAAACTTACTCTCCTCGAATTTTAGGCGTTTTTCAGTGCAGGCCAACTTCCTCTCGTCGAATTGCAATCGCTTGCACTGGTAGGCAAAAAAGTCGTCACGGAGCGACTTTCTGCCACTAGGGCGACGTGGGGAGTTGGCCCGATGCTGTTCAACTCCTTCTCCGTCGTCGTCGTTGTCCGCAGCAGGCTACTCCGTTTCATCAGGGATGGCTTCACGAGTGATCTCGTGAAGCACATTCCAGTCCAAATCGCGGTCGTCAGGATTAACGTCAGCAGAGGGATCAGGCGAAGAAGAAGGGTCGGAGACAGGCGGGCCTGACAAAATGGAAGTAGAAAAAGCGGACGCGCTAGACACAGCGGGAGCAGAGGGGTCAGACGAAGGACCTGACACAAAAGAAGAGCCAGACGTCGAGGCAGTAGGCATGGCGGTGGTGGCAGCGGGCGAACTGGATAAAACAGGCAGGCACGCGGAAGAGTCAAGAACTGACGATGCGGCCAACGTGCTGGAGGCGCTGAGTCTTGAGGGCCCCATGCCGAACTCGATAACTGCAGCCGGGGAGATGTTTTGTCTGTTGTTGGCGGGTGCTGCGCGTTGTCTTCCTTTGCTGTTGGTGCGATCTTGCCTTTTGTCTGTCTTTTGACGAGCCATTTCAAAGCAGGTACAGGAAATGATTACGAGATGAATGGAGCGAAGTCAAAAAGTTTACGACTTGCAGAAGAAACAAAGCAACTCGGGCAGTCCGCAAATCAATAGCTCAGAAATCATTTGCTCTGAGATCGAATTCTGATTCGCGAAGTCGTGTTTGATTGGCGCATACGCCGCTGTTTTTGTTCACCGCACCAACCAGTAAGGGGTACATGGTTAGTCTCCCTCTTGTGAGTGGATTACTGCGGTAGCAATATGCTTCAACGATGTTGAAAACGGACGAGTATCTTATCGATGATTGGACAGTATGTGCTGCCTGAGATATATATTGCGTCGACTGAAAGCCAAGTTTTAAGCGTAAGGTAAGCAAATCATATCTATCAATCACCGTAGATTTCGTTACTCAATAGACGCCACTTTTTATGCTTTTTAGCACAAGTTCGGCTTTGTAGTTGGTACAAAATGTATTTGAAGTAGTGCAAATGTTATGTCAATAAACAGTATAAAGACAGTGAAGAGAAGGATGGGGGATATCATTTAGCTGGTGGCGCAACCCAGTCTGAAAATGAAGACGCTGGTCAGGTCCCACTAATCCCACTATCAGCTTAAAACCAAAGAAAACTTACTGGGAAAACATTCTTTGACCGTTTTGCTATGCTTGTTTGTAGCATGCTCGTTCAACCTAACCAAGTCAAACTCCCATCCCTTTTTTTAGCACAGGAGAACTTCCGAATTCCACTTACAGCTTTTCCCGGCTTGTGCAGAGGAAGGTCTGACGGCAAAGGACACAAATAATGTTTTTGGCAGCTTCATTCTTATCCAAAATACACGTATAAACAAAACAGACCGAAAGCATGCAAACCACTGCATGACTGACTTACAGATTTCAGCTGCGAATTGGGTGTCTTGATCTGATTTTTGGCATTGCGCTCACGCCGCATTTGAGCTTTTTGACCCTGAAGATCCGACCTTGTTAACCTTCTGGATCTCTAGAACCTTTTCATTCATCCGCTTACATTTCCCATGATGCTAATCCCAGAAACCTCGCAGAAAAAGGAGAACAGCAACCGAGGAGCCAAGCCAGCCAAAAAACACAAACACAAAACTTTTACCTTCTTAATTTGGAAACTGCCTGGGATCAATCGGCGCCTCCTCTAGTTACAAGAGGTCCAGCTGGACCAGCTATGTGCGTGTTGTAACTAGAGGTAATATTTTATTATCCTTTTTTGTTTATCGCCGCAGACAACTGGTATTTGTATCTTTTAACTTTGTGGCCATGGACCTCGATTTGCAAAGCTGTTTTGGGTAACACTAATGCCAGCAGAAGGATCTGCTTGCAATGGTTTCGCTTCCTGATCTGCCTCCCATAGACTTTTTAGCGCGTCTAAGTTTGGCCCTTGTGTAATATCAAACGGCAAAGGCTCCGATGTCGTATATGCACTCGGATATCTTGGAAGCAAGTTGACTTAATACTCGGTCAAAATACAAGAACCATGCTCCTTTACCTGCTACAACCAAAGTCCCATTTGTTTAACCATTGTGACGATAAGCACACTTCGCGAGTCCATTCCGTTCCATAGGTGATGGGTGCAAAATGACGGAAAGTGACAATTATAACTGTCGTTATCGCGAACGCTATCATTAGACGTGCACCACTGCGCGCACGTTTAAGTATAAGATCGACCCCGACTGCAAGAACGAGGATCGAAAAGTACAGGGCAGGAAGATAATGGTGCAGAAAAAGCTGCCGTCGCATTATGAAAAAGGGTAGATAATGCATAGCCCAACTCACTACAAAGAATCCAGCAGATTCTTCGTAGAATACACGTTTTTCTAGATGATTATTTCCGTCCCGGTAAATATAGAGGTATCGATCACTGTTTGCTTTAGGTTCCATACCGCGGAAAAGGTCCGGATAACCACGCTTGCCCCGTAACTGAAAGAAACCCCATACAATGATAAAAGTCAAGACTGCTTCCGTGGCCGCCCAATATACGATGGGATTCCCCAAGAAATAGATGTGTTTATCTTGACTTGCCCAGAGCGATATGCCTCGCTGAAGGGTCGGCCAGGATATAGGTCTTGATTCATAAGGATGTGGCTCGGTCAATCCTTCGTTGGCTTTCCACATGGCCTTGTGAAGCTCTGCGAATTTGCTCCAAAATCCAAGTTTCTCGTAGTTTACTTGAGGTGTATCCAGCGGCACTAGCAAAACATGAAAAGATTAGACGAGTCAAAAAGGTGTGCTATCTGTACGACACACATGCAAACTTACACAGATCATGCTGACTTTCTTCAATCATCCAGATGGTCTTTGGCTTTGTTCCCCCTTGGATGCAGGTCACCTCTTGTTGTCCAAAACCCCAAGAAGGTAGTTTGACCTCGTGTGAGAATAATGCGCAGGATTGCAAAACATGCACCAGACGAATACGGCTCCGCAGTGTCTGTAAACGTTTCCCAGCTTCTGGATACCTGTCATTCTCTTCTATCTCTACGCGCCAATAATCGTTCGCATCTCCTTCATAATCGGGGAAGCCGTAGCCACTGTTTAGTAGCATGCCATGTTAGACGAAAGATTTGAATAGGGCTTCCGTCCAGTGCAACATACCTAACTTCCTTATGGTACTCCAAGTCCGTGACGGGCGGTTTCTCGTCATGGCTATGTAACCGTCTAGGCATCGTAGCAACATGATCCAAGCGGATGATGTCACCATGCCTAACCCACTGAATCCATGTCTTGTTATCCACGCCCAAAATATCTCCTTCATCGTTTGCTTCATCCAAAGTGCTGTTCATCTTTCGAATAATCCACCAGTTGTTTTGGTCTCTGTATGGATACAGTGTGACTTGCTGCTCTGCAACAGAAGTCGTCTATTAGTGAATGTTCAGCCCACATATAACGCATCACGTACGCTTGCTTCCTTCTGGATAAGTTGAAGGGTGCGAGTGTAAATAGCCTCCCTTGGTTGCCAAATGGCGCAAGGTTATCCTTGATCCGTACGCAACATCTAGAGATGTCCGTCAATATTACTCTAAACTCCTCGGAATAACGCTGATGCAAACCTAGTGGACTATCCGGTATTTTCGGCCCCACGAGAGAATGCTGAAAGGCGGCTGACATGTGTACGTCGCCATCCCCAGAGAAGGGAAGCATTCGAAAGTGCACATAGAACATACCAATATAGATAGCGGCTGGGATACATATAAGGCAAAGAATACGGGCGAAGCAATGAGAAAGAAAAGACTTCTATGGGGACAATAAGCAATGACTCGCAACAAGCGTTCAAGTGAACAATCTTTTACCGCAGGAACGCTCAAATCTCCCCATAACCGCCATAGATCACGTATCGTCGACAAACCGATGGTGGCAATGGTAAACAGGCCTACCCATTTGCAGCTAACCGTCAGACCCAGGCCCACCCCGGTAAGCATGAGCCATAACCACCACTGTTTCCCAAAAGGCCTTATGAAGCAATAAGTGAACCCCTGCCATCGATTAGCACTATTTTCACTGCTTACCTTGTTCTTTGATTGAAGAACTTGAACCATGAAAGCACTGTCAAGGCGATAAAGAACAGCAAGAAAGAGTCCAGCAATATGAGCCTGCTGTTCGCTACCAGGCTGTTTTCTGGCAATTGCTAAGCTGTTTGTTCCGTTCTGTACCCATGCTTGACTTACCATAACATATGACCACTGCTGCAACACCTGAAGCAAGCATCGAGAGACCTTGTGTCCGGAGCGTCAAGTATGCCAAAGGGGCCAGCACAGCGCCAAAGCACGCACTCAAACAGCGCATTTGCACATAAGGTACATTATGACCTTGGTACTCACTGACATCAAAAATCGATTTAGTTTACGCAGTATTTCGCTTTACATGCGGAATAACCACGCACTTGCCAATCATTCCAAAATCAAACTGGCCATCATATCCCATGATCTGGCCCATGAACGCAATGAGCAACTTAGCTAGCTATATCGTTTCTTTTAGTTATAGTCCAGCTAGGTCCCAATAGAGTGCCAAAAAATGCTTACTGGTGGATGTACGTCAAAGAAGAATCGATGTTGTATATATTTGTTTGCAAAAGTGCCAAAGTGTACTTCATCAAAGCTAATAAGACTTTCAGCAAATGAACGCGCTTGATGCAGCTAGGAGTGGTGCTTACACAACTTGGGAGGGGTTTTCGATAGACTGCAATCTGACAGCGAACGCTATTATGCATAACGCGATCGCCACGATGCTGTTGCTGAGAATAATCTCTTTCCATATTGACCGTCGTGTACGGTTTCCGGCTTTTTTCCTGTCGTCATTCCATGTCGCAGTCGTCGATGTATCTGGTTCACCAGCCGGACGTCTCCGCTGCCGGATTTCCTGCTCCATCGACTTTCCAAGAGAATGAATGAGCAATACCAGTTACGATCGACCAAATCCCCGACCATGTTTTATTGGCTTTTTCCTGGTTGATTGCGCTCTTCCGGTCCATCTTTGCGCTGGAGACGAAAGGTGATTTGCGCTGAGAACGAATTCCGATTTGCTGAGCAGTCGAGTTCTATTGGCTGAAAACACCGGCTATGGCTCTACGTTTTCAAAGGACGTCGAATGCGGAACAGTCTCATGGGTCCTGAGTTTGTTATTGTTATTGCTTATGGATTGAATTCATGTAGTGATATAGGCGATAAACATAAGACTACGATTACTGCAGATAATCCAATATGATGATAAGGGGGAACTATTTACAACGTTAGAGCAGTATGCATTGTATCAAGCAAGATGTCCGCGTGGGTTTTTTGAAAGACCAACATTGGACGCAGGCGAACGGTACTGTCGCCGCAACCGCCCATGTTCACACCCAATTGACGCATGTTGTAAAGGAACTTGTCGCGTTGAGCCGTAGTTGGCAGGTCAAAGGCAATGAAGGTTCCCCGACCACGAAGGTTCTCGATCTTCGTCATGCTCCGAAGATTTTCTTGAAGGTAGGCACCGACCTGCTTGACATTATCCAAGAGATTGTTGTCCTGAATTTCCTTCACGATCGCAGCAGCCTGCATGGCACGGACTGGATCGCCCATCCAAGTGTTATAGAGACGGTAGGGTTGTGATGGCCGCAAGTGAGGGCTTGTGTAAAAGCCAGCCGCTTGGAATTTCTTTGAAAATGTAACCATGTCAGGTGGTGAAGGTAGCTGCCATGCCTCATGAGCCCAGAAGGTGCCCGTTGCACCCACACCCGTCTGGACTTCGTCCACAATAAACAGAACATCATGTCGCTTACAAATCGCTTGGAGACCGCGGAAAAACTCCGGTGATGCTGATTCCCGCAACCTTTTTTAGCGCAAAACTGTTTTGTCTCTCTTCCAGCAAACAACAATTCTTACCGTGATTATCGCCACCCTCTGATTGGATAGGTTCAATAATTACCGCAGCGATAGGTTTAGGACTCTTTTGAATGATCTCTTCTACTTGCTGCAATGAGGCTTTTTCGACTTTCCTGTTATATTCTTGATGCTGATCTAGAGGATACCGAAGTTCTGGAAAAGTGGCCTTGGGCCAATCGAATGCTGGGATATCAACCTTGTGGATAGGCTTACTTGCCGTTGCAGTCAGCGATCCAAAAAGACGTCCATGAAATGCTCGCGAGAAGCTAAGAATGGCCATATCGGGTGAACCAGGTGCCTTGTTCTTCATGCACGAGTTCAATTCGTCCATAGTGAAGTCCTTCTCTCCACGCATCTTGGCAGCCTTGTACATGAATGCTGTCTTGAAGGCATTCTCGTTGGCGCATGAACCGCACATAACCGTGAACACGTTCGTCATGCCAGGAGGGGCAACCTGCATAAACGCCTTCTCGATCGAATCCACCCAATCCTTGTTCGGATTCACGCCCAAAGCAGCTCTATTGCAAAGAGGCGGGGGTTACCAAGGAAAAAGTCAGGAGCTTGGCTTGACAATTTCGAGTTATCGCAATTACCTGTTAGCGAGAGCTGTTTGGAAAGCAGGATCTTTGACGAGATTCAGAAACGCAGGGTTGTTGTAACCGATAGGGATAGAGGCGATTTGGGCAAATACATCCAACATTGTGTTTCCGTCAACATCCACAATATAATTGCCTTTGGATTTTTCAAAATCTGACGACATACGTTAATAAGACCAGAACAGAAGAGAAACAGAAGCGAGCAACCCTATGGACAGTGCTTACCGGCAATGAAAAAGACTGAACGGGTATCTTGATACTGATTAAGTCGTTCCATGATACGCTTGGATTCCGGACCTGGGACAGGCGTACGCATATACGGTCCGGATGGCTCATCCGGAAAGAAGGGGATATGAGAACTCTGGCTAGTTGTATCCTGGACCGCTTCACTAGTTGCAGATGTTACAAAATAACGACGACGATCGCGGTAAAAGGTAGCAAGAGCAGGTGCTCGAGTGGTAAGTCGGCGAGCAGCAATCATTATCGACAAATTGAATCAATCGGAATATCCTCGTTTAAACAAGGGATCCTTTTATACAAAAGCAACGGGGGATTTCGTGGGAAAACAAATAAAGGGGAACCCTGATTCTAGCAGCATATGGTAATACTACGCCGGTGACCCACTAGGGGTTTCGATGATAGGAATGAACATCCTTCAGTATAAGGCAGCAAAAATTGCCTTATGCGTTTCTTGACTGCACCTGTCGCGTGGATTATCTGGGATACGGGCGACCGGACAATCTCAGACCAATGCCGATTGGTGCAGTCTTTTGAGCCACCCATGACAGTCTCAAACTTGATCTCGGATTCCTATTGTAACGTTCCCGACGGCAAAAATACTTCAGACTTTGTAGCTGGCGCAAAATGCATCCAGAGTTAGCGCAAAAGTCCAAACCAATAAACAGTATAGCAGACTGTTATAACGTCAGTATGAGCAAACACCCATCGATCAGCAAGCATTCGTCCGACTTGAAACCAGAAAATGGTTCCAGAGAGTACGACTGTCACGACTATTCGCAAGACATCGTTCTGGTGTATAACATATGGGAAATTGACCGTCACATATATGTTTATATATCTAATACTAATGCAAACTTGATTTGCACACTCACTCAGAAAGATTTAGACAGGACCCCCTGGTGGCTGCCCAATAAGGGCTTACGGTAAGCAATTATCATCGTATATGCGGTCAGCAATTTCTCTAAGCATCAATCTTTTAAGTCTTAACGATTGGTAAGAAAGCAATCACATCATCAAAAGAGACACGCTGTACTAAATGAAGCACATTCGCGCTCCTGGAAATGACCCTTTGCGTTGATAAAAACCAAAATGTAGGTTTCTGGAACTGGGCGTCACCGGGGTTTAACGTCGCTACGTTTGTGGATAGATGTAAATGCTAGCGAATAGAACAGCACATGATATACCTAGCCCAGACAAATTCCCTGACTCGTTTGCGTATTCTGCCAGCAACCCGACTCTGATCGACACTTCGCTTGGGACTGCCCTTTGAAGCGCCAAGTTTGGGACGGTATCGCTCGTCGGTTTTTGGTGCTTCCTTCAGCTCTTACATATGACCATCTCTCTATCAAGCCGCCGACACACCTTCAAGTGCGTGAACTACAACATGTCAGCTTTCGTTGTCTTCTGGCCTGTACCTTCCTCGCCATATGGCGTGCACACTGGCGTTATGTGTTAGAGCAAGAACGTTTCTGGCCCAATGGTGTCGCTGCCGCTGCCATTCGCTTAGTTAAAACAATTGAAGCCCAATCCACTTGTAAATTTATACCGTAGACAGGCATAATGCCCTTGTGCCACTTTACTCTTTCGGCACTTGAATAAAGTTCTTCATCTACAAAAAAAAGACATCAAGCTTATAAGATTGAAGGTAAATTGCAACAAGATGAATACTGCTGAATATATTTTTAACTTATGAGTGTTGGATACATCAGACCAACGCTGCTTTCTTTGCCATTAAGGTATGTTTTCCCGTAGAGCACGACACCTGTTATTTGTTGCCATAGAATATCTATCGTCTTGCTGTCAGAAGCCCTCGCAGCTTGGGTCGCAGGGTAAATGAAGGTCTAAACGCTCAAGCAACGTGCGCTAACAGCTTATAAATTATACATGTAGTGTTAAGCGACCATCACCATTTGATACGTAAGCTGCGGGACGATACTTTGCGATGACTCGTTTCACTAATTGGTTGACTTTCCTAAAGCATACGTCCATATACGAGTTACAGATCCTTTACGGCTACAGCATTACGGTACATGCAAATACGTTTGATTGCAGTGTTCGCTACTGTAATTATTCTGGTTTTTCGTATGCTGGATTGCCGCGTCATTCGTCTTGCGATGTCATGCTTTTGATGACGTTGCTTGTCGATAACGGCGACACGTCATATCAGTCTTTATCCAATAAAACCCTTCCATTATGCTCCCCCAAGGTCCTTTTCCTTCGTTCCAAATAAGTCAAAAATACGCGCCCCCCTTTAATCCCTGAAATGAAAAAGGAAATTTCGAGTTTGGAAAGCCCTTGGCCTGGTGTGTAGGGTGAAGGTGAAAGAGCTTAGTAAGAACCGGTTTTCACCCGGAACCGGTTTTCATCCGAAATTCACCCGATTTTTTCCCACAGTGATAACAAGCCTCCTTGAAAGCTCACTGTATCCTCGTGATTTCGAACCAGTGAAAAGTGTGGGCCAGTCCATGCGTACAGGTTTTTGAATAACTTGTTGCGTCCTCCGTTGGTAGTGTTTGAGTGAATTTACAGTGAAAATTTGTCTTGAAGGGAAATATGGTTTGGGCCATTGGTTGATGACCTAGCGCAGACTTGACAGTCCTTTAATACCTTTCTTTTGCTGTCCACTGCCGCGAAGGTGGTTTAATGACCAATTGTCTGAGACGGATCAATTGTTTAAAAAATAGTCGCCCTATCCGCATCGATTTCCTTCGTTCTTCTCTTTTCCGCTAAAACATGGGCGTACAAGGTTTGCATTTCTTCGCAAGAAAAGCCGAGGCATACCAAGACGATGTGCCACTTCTCGAAAAGCTAAAAGAAGAGCGGGTGGATCATGTGTTGCTGGACGTCTGTTGCGTTTTTTTCTGGTTGTTGCAATCGGTAGTCGGGGAAAGGCTCTTAGTGAGCCATCTTCTCTTTGACAAAGGTTTCTATCGGATTACACTGTTAGCATGCAATTGGTGCTGACTATCTTTTCCTTGTGTAAGGTCAAATGTCTGCAGAGGAACTGGAGAGCACAGAAATAGAGCTTGTTCGGGCTTTTGTTTCAGAAATGGTGAGGTTGTGCAATCCTTTGACAACAAATGGAGAACGAGAGGTGTGGTTCGTCTTTGATTCCACAATACCGTTGCCAGCAAAAGCACCTTCGCATGCGAAGAGAACTGCAAAATCCAACTGGGCGTATAACGTAGAAAAAAAATTATGGTCAAGGCCAAATGCGGCCCATAACGAGCCGATACTTCAAAAGATCAAAAAACAAGCAAATGACTGGATTCGGTTTACACCGAGTATCAAGGAGAAGGCAGTGAACGAGCTTAGCAAGCTAGGCTGTCGATATATTATGTCAGCTTACGAAGCTGACCCGCAAATCATGTACATGGCACACATCTACTCCAGTCAGGTCGCCGTAATATCAAGAAACGGGGACTTGATGATCTATCAAGGTGCCTTGGATTGTTTGGTAAGTAGGTCAGATTGTCGCAAATATTTCGCTTTGACATTGATCAAGAGTACAGCGCGTTATGAGTGTTGATTGGCGAGGTCCTCAACTTTTCGTCCGAACAACCTGCAAGAGAAGACTACTAGAGAAATTGCACCTGAAGAAGAAAAATGAAGAGAGCTTCCTTCAGTTACTGCAGACTTCGAAAGATCATGTTTTAGGGAACTCGAAAATTGTTAATAAGATGCTGTAATATCAGGCTGAGAGGCGCTTGGCAGTCATCGCTTCTATGGCAGGCAATGATTACGCTAGGAACGTCCGAGGGCAATCTTTTGGTAGAATTTCGAAGTTGCTTCTTTCCCTGGAGAGCAAGTTTGATGACGCAAAGCCTGAAGTTTTGATGGAACAGGTAAGACTTTTTCTTTAAGACTACGTATGGCAGCTTAAAGGTCCATATGTTAGATCCTCGAAAAAATGGAACCTAAGGCCGCATTTTTTGAAGCCGAACGGTTTGCGATCGCACTGCATCAGTACTATGCTCCCATGATCAAAACGAGTGACGAGATTTGCATGCGTTGGCTTTGTCTGGATCTTGCTTTAAGCGAAAGCGTACTTTGCAAAGTTGACGGCGTTTATGAGAAAAAGAAAAGCAAGGTTACAAGATCAAGCGACTTGAGGCCTGAGTTATTGCCCGTCCCGATGCGGGACTTGCCAGTGTCGATTATGCAACGAACTAAAGTAGCAGAAGAACCGATTAGTGAACGTAAATCGCGGAAAAACGCGGGTAACAGCAAGCGCGACGCATGCAAGGCTTCAGATCCAATCATCAAGCCAAGGAAGTATGCTGACAAAACTAGAATGCTTCCAATTGGACCAAATGCATCACTGGAGAAGGTACACCCGATGAGCCGCAAGATCATCACTCTACAATATGGTCTCTATTCGTCTGTGCTTTCAGCGGTTTACGCGCGTAACTCATCTAACAATGGGAATGCCATTGAGGAAGCGGGACGGATCTACCAAGTGATCCGATAAGAAGTAGCTGACATGTCTCGTGTTAAGACCGCTGCGCTTCAGATAGCGATGTTAGCACTGCATTCACTTGCTGGCGAATATTCAATCAACCTCCGCAAGCATGTGGCATCCAACTTCTTCAATGCAACTCGCACCGCAGCTGTAACCGAGACTATCGACATACACAACTCGACTAGAAACGTTGACCAGGAGAATCATGTGCCTTCTGTATCTTGTGCGATGAAAACTTGGCATTGGATCATCAATATGGTCCTGGATTATCGCAGCGCTAGATATGACAAGTTGAATCGTCTGCCTGACGCGGAATACTCCAAAGAGTGCCCAGAGTTGACAGCCGAAGGACTGATTGATAACCCAAACTCATTGACTGCGTTTCCAAATGATTGATCCATCAAGCCATTGGTGGTGTTCATGGCAGCTGATCCGAAACTGCGTAACATATTGTTAAAGGCACGACATCTTTTTTTCGAAGGATTTGCAGATCGCTGGGACAAGATGCCCCAATATCCTAGCTCCAGTAATCGTAGTATAATGGTTCAAGATCTCGCCCGTGAGTTGGATTCGATGTTCAGGGCTTGTATAATTCATAATTTTGTGGGTGCAGCCACGGACTACTTTAGCAATCGTATGACCCGTACTTTCGGCGATTGGCTTTCTAGTCACGCCGTCAAGTCTCTTGCTTCGTTTATATGTACGTCCGTGTTCCACTTGCCAATGGATTCAAGCAACAACATCATGGATAATGTCGAAAACCTAGCGGCCACGGCTGATAGTATATCAGACATGCCCCACGAGGCTCAAGAGCAGATCCATAACTTAATCTTGACCGAACGAAAGGGTCTGGAACAAGCTTGCGATGCGAGAATAGTCTCTCGCGCACCGAACGAAGTTCTTGAAAGGGACAAAGTCGACCTGTATGACTGTATCGGTGTTAGTCGTACAGATGGAGAAGGAGCGGCGCCCATGCAAACACCGATGCTGATCCTTATGATGTTGTATATGCTACATGAAGAGCCTGACTGTCGTATCTTATTATGCCCACAATCTTCAGGAGGCGGATTTATTACGTTCTCTGACCGATACTTGACCACGTTGCTATCCACACAAGGCGTTTCCACAACAGATCATCGGCATGCCATCGAACATGTCTTCGATATCGGAAATATGGCAACAGTCCAGAAGGATCGAAATATAAATCTTAAAAAACGACACTATTATTGGAAACTTAGAAAGCTGATACCGAATAGCACCGATGAAGCACGATATACTATATCACAGCAATTCAAAAACGATGGAACTCGATTGTCTTTATCATACGTCGACTGACTACAAAAGAAACAACCGAAGTCGTCGTCCTCGCTACCAGAAGTGTCCAGGATAGCGCAAACACACGCAAATCGTGTGAGCAGTGTCGCAGGTTTTGATTTTGGGGAAGTCTGTCCAGTAGCCGTACTTTACTCAAGCCAGCGCAGCGAGGATAAGCGAGGAGAGCATGCAGGGGCACAGTTGATTGTCAAGCGGAACCGGCTTTACGGACGTTTATTCATAAATCGGAGGTGGCGAGAAGATCGATATCAGAGAGCGGAGGCGATCAAAGACGCGTTGGTAAGGCTCTCTTGCGGATCGAAACACGGCAATCTAACTAGCTTTTTGGGATATCTGAGAGCATCGCAAGATGCAAGCATCGGTGGGTGTACAACTTTCTGGTCCTGCCCTGCAGTGAGAAGACGCGCTTGGGATACCTCGCGCTCTATGAGGTCCGCCGTGGACAGTATTACAAACGGTATCATGAAGGATGTGGAGAAGTTCCAAGGGCCCAAACCTGCCTTGCCAGCATTGCTCGCATTCGGTACAGATGGGTTCTCTCGAGAGAATCCGAAAGAGGCGTTACCAGCAATGGACCGCAAACTTGAAAGGTCACTTAGGTTTGCTGCCCAGAAAGCGGGGCATCATGTCTGCAGAGTGGATGAATACAAAACAAGCCATATATGCCCGAAGTGTCTGACTACCAATGCTGTCGTCATCAAAACCGATCATCTGAAGCGGAAGCCATGGGGCACATATTTTGCTAGTAAGCCAAGGCATCTTGACAGACAAAGAAGACAAAAAGTATTACGTGTACTCGTTTGCCCCGACTGCAAAACTATGTACCATCGAGATGGGATGGCCACGCAAAATATCTGGACCATTGCTGACTCTATATCACGGGATGCGCCCAGTGTGCTTCATACGACCGGACCCTCAAACCACGACGGCCAATAAAAAAAAGAAAAACGTCAAAAGAAGGCGTTTGGTAAGTATATCATTTGCTGTTCCATTCGCTAGTATTTACATCTATCCACAAACGTAGCGACATTAAACCCGGTGGCTGCCCAGTAAGGGCTTATGGTAAGCAATTATTACCGTACATGTAGTCAGTAATTTTTCTAAGCATCAATCATTAAGTCTTAACGACTGGTAAGAAAGCAATCACATCATCAAGAGAGACACGCTGTACTAAATGATGCACAGTAAGGGATATAGCAAGTAGTACAAAAAGCTAGCTAGAAGTGAGAATTCTCGTTTCGTTCAAATATAGTTGTTCGACGGAGGCGCACTTCAGAGTAAAACAAGGTTCGCTCCTGTAACCGGCATTGTTCACTATAGCCTTGTAGTTCGTGGCACGCTCCTGACTCTGCCGTAATTTCCGACGTTTTTGAGTACGTTCCACAGAATGCCTTGAGATACTCCTCGCTTCCCATGTTTTGCTGTCGATTTCAAGCAGTCGTGGCCTTTTCGGTCTTCGGAGGTCCCTCTTTTCAGGCATTGGAGGTAGATCAACTGCATGGAAATAGCGGGTTTGCCCGTTCCGGTCGTCATCAATTTCAGTCTGGAAAAAATGAACATAGGTTCTCACTCTGCCTATGTACTTGGGAAACTTGATATCTACTGAGCGAAAGCGATGATTCGGCACGCAGAGATAGATCAACTTGTTGGTGAACTTTAGCCACTTGCAGTTATGCAGTCGCAAATGACATAGATTAGGGCAACGAGAAATGAACTTGTCGAGACGTTCAGTTTCAGTCAAGTGCACCCTTTCCAAGTGCAACGTATGCAATGACTTTGATATGCAGCTATTGTCTTCTCGATGAGGAAAGTGCAGAGTCAGGTCGATAATTTTCAGTTCTTGTAATCGTGGTAGGTTAGATAAAAGCTCTTCCAGAGAAAATCCGTCGTCCATTAAAGTAGGATTCTTTCGAATCTCCAGACTAGTCAAATTCTCCAATAATCCTAACGACGTATACGTTTGTTCGGCTATCGATGTGCCCGAGTGGAAAAAGGCATCCACGTGGGTTACTGTTTTGCTCACAGACTCGCATATTGTCCGCAACGACGTGGCCGCAGAAACGCATAAAGTGCTAAATGCAAGATGTCGAAGGCTCGTAAGGGGACCTAGCAGATCCGCATATGTAGAGGGCGTTATAGGGAGATCGAAAAGACCTATCTTTGTCAAACGCTTGCAACGCCGGGAGAAACGCTGGCAAGCCGCACGCTCTCTCTCTACAAAGCCAGGTCGCCGACTGACAAGGCATGGCGCCGAGGAAACGAGTGTAAGACACTCCAATTCAGGATACTTTGCTCCAATGAAGTCAAACCAAAATGCGTATCTAGACATTCCGCAATTGAAGTCTAAAGCAAGATAACGTAATGATGGTGACCAGTCGTCGTTGTTTATCATAAGGGTCTCGTCGTCACTGTCGTTGACGATATTGCCGTCGATTGCAGCAGTGGATAACGTCTGGCCCCTGATTGTCAGAGAGTTTAGTTGGGGACAAAACTGATGAATCTCCTTCAAATCTTGCGGTGTCAGAGTATCGAGTACATCGTACAGAGATAAATCGCGAAGCGATGGAGTCAACGCTAAAGTTTGCTTCAGTTGTTCCATCGTTTTCATGGTTGTAGAAACACCATTCTCGAAGCTCTCCAAAACCAACCGCGTGAGCTTTGAAGCGTCTAGCCGGGATAGCAAAGGTACAGGGCTCCAAAAATATCGCGCGCGAGTACCGTCCTTTCGATCTGGAACTCCCTGTTTAGTCAACCAACGAAATCGTACATTTGTAAGGTTTGGGCATAGCCGACGCAAGTCCGTCATTTGCTTATGCATCAGTATCCCATCGTGGATCGTAACGTCCTCCAAGTAGACGCCCAGCGGCTGCTTGGTAGAAGATGACTGTTTAAGAGTTGTGAAGAAATCGATGAAGTCCTGGCGTCTCCCCAATTGCTGCCCGTTCAAATGGCTGAAGAGGTCCACCCTTTGGTAGAAAAACTGACAAAAGACTGTATACCAAGTACGGCATACAAACAGGCAATGGTAAATGTCACTGCGATCAAGGTAGACAAGGATAAGCTGCAAAATTTCCAGTGGCAGCAATTGTACACTCATGATTGGGGAAGAAAAAGGAACAAACGCGTCAACCCATGCAGACTGCGCCATGTTATAGCATCAGCGGAATATGGTATTTTGTTATGCTGTGAGACCTGGAACCCTTTTAACTCAAAATCTTGCCGTTTACTTCGCTCGATTAGCCTTTATCCGTCTAATGTCTTTTGTTGCCCTGGATGATCTTAAATATAGACATTGCTCAGCAGCTGTCATTGCAAATACAGTTTACTATGATTTACTACTATTGGAAGGGCCATACATATATCAGAATGGATTACTTCGATAGATATGCTGAAAAAACTTTCGCTCCTGGTAGCATTAGGTTGGCCGTGTGGATAATAAGCCAACTTACATAAGACTGCTTCTAGGGTACAGTACATATATCGTATAGCTGAATACCGTGGCAATCCAGTGTTGGCTTATACAGAGCGTAAATGCACAAGTTATCTCTGGTAGCTGGCCAGACCGGCTCAAAGTATTCGCCTGACAACTTGTTACACTCATTCGAACTCCAAGTCTTCATGACCATGGACTCCTCCAGCCGCTACAATGGCAACAAGTTTTCCTGGGACTTCCTGAAGGTCTTTAACGCTCAGCAACAGAGAAAGGTCCGAGCAAATGGGTTATGTAACGATCTTGTATTGATTTGCGCCACTACAGTACAGTATACTTCTCTGGACAAGCTGATTTATACATTTTACGATTTTAGAGCGCGGTACCAGAGCACATCCTTCTTTGGTTTTGATCCTGCTGACGACGTATTCTATGAATATTCCACCTGAAGCCGGACAGAATGTTATTAGACTTTGACTTCTCTGATTCGTAAACAGCCCTACCATACTCGTCTGGCAGATCATCCACCGCTTCTTGAATAATTTGGAGAATCAGTTTCTCAAGTTTTTCTTCTTTCACTACCATATACAATCCATTTGCCTCCTCCTTCTCCAGCAGGTCTCCGGATTTCACAAGAGCCGTGGTGGATTCAGCAAAGAAGTTTGTTATCTGTTTAGAGTCAGGGTTTACAATATTGTGCTTGACATGAAACTCAGCATCATTTTGCTCTAATTGTAAAAGAATATGATCATATTACCTCTTTCTCCAATACGCGACGAGCGAGCCATTCCAACGGTTTATATTCACGCGCCATTGTATATGAGAACTCAGTGTCCGGCGATGTCTGGTGAAGATAAGATAGTAAAGCTTTCCTGAACATTTCATCATTCACAGCTTCTCCAGCTTCCGCAAGTTGGATATACTACACATGATCAGCTTGCTTATGATCTGTAATCCAAAGAGGGACTTCGTACCTGAGCACACGTTAATGCCTGCACTTCCGATTTATACTCCTCCTCTTGTTTGAGTGCTTGTGCGATCGCATCCTGATGCTCATATAATTCGTCTGGAACTCGGAACTTTTCCTTGTAAACCGTCTTCACCAGAGTCATGGCTTGCAGCTTATGTAGTAATTCATCATTTGGGTCGTCAACAACGTCTAGCGTACTATGTCAAAACAAAGGGCATTCGCAGCTAAAATTAAAAGATTTTACCTAAACGCTGAACAACCAACTGTCGAATACCTTCATAGTCTCCTATACGGCCCCGAGCACGGACCAACGTACCCAAAGGCGTTAGCTTCTCCGTATAGGCTGCGGTTTTGAACTTGATACACAACAGGGTTCCAGTTGAATCGTCCACTGGGATTGCCGTTCAGGGATGTCAACTTTATGTTCAGGGATGTCAAATACGGACTTACAGGTGTACTCTACAACTGTGCGATTCTGGCTAATGGCAACAACAATTCCAAAAACTTCAGCGTTTCGGACGAGGCGACTGTTTAGATTGTACAGATCTATTCACTCGATTCATGAACAAAAAGCGATCAAACAAAGCGACGTGGATTACTATCAATACCATTCTTGGATGCCAATGGTCGCAAATGTAGAACGTCAGCAATGAGTAACTTTACATGGGTAGTGAAGAGCGGATCAAGTCCAGAAAAGAGGAAAGGGTTTTCCTCCATACGCGTTTATTCCCTACTCAATGCGTCCCCGCCCAGACGTGGATTGCAAAATTATTCAAAAAATCCGCAGGTACAACGGCAGTGTTCGCAAGAAACGAATGAAAGACTCACGGGCTAAACACTGTTTCTCTTCTCGTGCGCGCCATATGCCTGGAACAGCGTAAGAGAGCTCACTATTCAAGACTGATACCAGATACTTCAAGAATTTGCATAGTACGGTCTGGCGTGAAGCCGACCAGGCTAACCGTTCTGACTGTCAATGCAACATTCAACAGCAACTGCTTGTCTATAATGGTTCGGTGTATAATCCTTCGTGGAGATTCGTAGTCTAGTTAGTATCTCTGGATCAAAGGGACTGACAGCAGTCGATTTTCTGGATCAAATCTATAACCGTCAGCTGTACGCGCTTGTCACAAACAATTAGTCAGGTAGCACTCATAGAAGATGGTATCCAGTACACAGAAGCAGTGCTCCAGACAGATTGACACGCCTTGGGGGGCAGTCACCGGAGCTTAATCCGATCAAGAATATTCCGGAAGATCATGAACGGAGCTGTGAAGAGGCAGAGCTACGACGAAAGAGCACCGAGGATACTAAGAGATGTATGCAAAGAGCCTGGGATTCCCTTTATTCGATAAAACTTGACAAGTTCATAGACTCGATGCTAGAGCACATTGCAGACGCAATTAAGAGTGGCTGTGGAAGTACTACACGGTAAACTCCCGCGAATACGGTGTGATTTGCAGTATCAAATACAGCCATGTTTTACAAATCGATGGAAACCTCTTGATGCGTATCGCTTAAAAATTCGAGACCGGGATAGCCTTAAATTTGGAACAAAGGGTTCAATAAAGTTCGAACGGGTTTTTCTCATAACTTCAGACAAAACTCTGCACAATAAAAAGACGTGGAATCCTGAAAGGATCAACCCATAACTAAAAATTCAGCAAGTATCGAAAACTCTGGACCAACTGGAGAAAACAGACAAAAATCAAACCTCCGTATCAACCTAAATCATGTTGCCGCTTTTGGTACGGACAAGCAATAATGGACAGACAGTACAGAGAAGCTGCACCCAATATCACTTACAGCTTATCCTGTCCTTTGTTGGCGTTAAGCATTCGCACATACAGAGGATCTTGGGTAGGATTGCGGCGATGAGCCGTGAACAACTCTGCTGCTGACATAACTCTAAAACGATGACAAAGAGAATTTAACAAAAGACTCATTACCCTCAAGGAAAGGTGATCGCGCCGTGGATCTGGGTACACTTCTTCATGGTCTACAAGTTCATTTGCAACGTTTACATTACACGACTTCCCTGATCGATCTGGAGATAAGCTGGCATATTGTGTTCCGTGAAGAGTCTGTCTGCATATTATTAGGCGGCACTTCGGGATGCGGCAAATCGACACTTGCGAGTTTGCTTGCCCACAGGTATCTCAGCGTACGATGTTGCTTTATGCTCGATACATTGTGCTGAGTCACGATAAACCACAGAATTGGTATCACCACGGTGGTGTCTACAGATCATGTGCGCGGCTTGCTGCGCAGCTTTGATCCGACAAAATCATCAAAAGTTCTCTGGGCATCTTCGTATCATGCTGGAGAAGATTTGACCGACACTGATAAAAGTGCAGCCATAATAGCTGGCTATGAAGCTCAGAGCCAGTTAATGCTGGACATATTGGATAAAATGATGACGAGCTTCGAACAACGCAAAGAAAGTTTAGTGATCGAGGTGAGAGAATGGCATCACTGGGCTGTTTACGATATGCCCTATACTGAAGCTGGTCTCGTTCAGGGTGTTGCATTATCCATTGAAAATATCCGGTATCTTGCATCGAAACACCGTAATTGCATACCTCTAATCATATATATCAGCAACAAGGTAGATAGTGCAAACGACATACTTGCGTCACAAAAATTGAAATTTGGGTGATATAGAACAAGCATTCCGAAAGGTTTGCTATACGGGCCAAATATATGACAGTCGCCCCTCGTGCAAACAAGTATATACGCTATTTTGACAATATTCGCTTAATACAGAATCATCTCTGTCAAATGGCCGACGAATGGATGGTAACGAGATAAACGGAAGTTGTTTTGAATTTTCTGATGCTTACACGGCTGCAGGTGCCAAAGATAGATAATACCAATGTTGATCGTAGCTTGGCCATCCTGCATATGACGGTTGTACGTTGTGTCTGTTATGATTCTGGAGATGTGACTCCATTCGCTCAAATGAACTTCTTTCCAGATAAATTCTTTGTCTCGAATGAAGCGAAGCAATTTATCAAGCCCTGTAGACGCACGTTCGGGCAAATTAACCCTAGTGCATGAAGAATTCTCTAAAGTATATCGAGCTAGATGGAGCTCGAAGCAAACGCTGCGCAGCATTCGACAGAATGTAAGTGGTTCAAGAATTGTTATCGCTGATTAATTTGTGATTTATAGTTGGGTTTATGCAGTCATCGCGCTCGCGTAGCAGGATATTCTTGCAAGTTCCGAATGAGGGTAACAACAGTGAGCAAGAGCAAGCGTCCTGCGGGCCAGACGACGATGAATACGAAGAAACAAAGTCCGGAGAGATACAGATACAGAATGCTTCTGGAACGAGATATCGGCCATCCAGCGTATTGTTGGCCTGTCAAACGCGATGGAAAGCGATCGTCCGTTTTTGGACCACCCGTACATAACATATTCTTTCCTTTTTCCTTTGCATTTTCGTAGCATTACTGCCTTTTGCATAAAGTTCACCGGATGTGGAAAAATTCTACGTGCTCGGGGAAGTCCAGTCATTAACGATCCTTTCGGCAACATCCAATGAGCGCTTCGATCTGAGAAGGCGATCTTTGTATTGGCAGGCTGAAGTTCACTGCAAATTCTCGTGTGAGTCATGTATTGACAGATACGCTTTTCATTTAAGCTCAAGCACACAAACAGGGTCAGGTTGAGTTGTTGTCGCTACCTTGGTGCTCCATATCAATTGCAACGTAAAAAAGACAGCTTAGCGAAGGGAAGTAGACTAAATGTCAAGACATTATCGTATAAGTAGAAGAGCAGGCATACGTCTAAACTACAGTCAGAGTTGTCTTCAAGCTAAGGTCCGCGTATCCACCGCCGGTGTAGATCGTGGAAGTGCCAGGTTCCAGAACAAACTTTTGGTCAACTGTCCAGACCATCAGGTCTTCAAGGCGAATAGGGACCTTGACTGTTACCGTTTCACCGGCTTTGATCATGACTTTCTTGAAACCTTTCAATGCTTTGTTGGGGACAACAACACTAGCAATCATGTCGTCGACGTAGATCTGAACGACTTCTTTACCGTCTCTATCGCCTGTGTTCTCAACTGTGACCTAGACGTAGTGGAAGCAAGTCTAAATATACATGTTTTCGACGGCGTACGGTCAAGAAGCCGTACTTCAGCAATAATTTCTTTTTCATTCTGGCTCACTGTATTCTTGGATAGCGAGATGCTCTTGTACTCAAAAGTCGTGTAAGGTTTGCCGTGGCCAAAGTACCAAATGGGTTCCGGAGTACCAAGTGTATACTGATAACCAAACACCATCGTGCCGTTTGGGTAGATTTTGCCCGGGTCTACTGGTCTACCGGCCTTGGGATAGTTGTAATAGGCCGGCAGTGATCCAACGTAGGTCGGAAAGGAGACGGACAGCTTGCCACTCGGGTTCACCTTGCCGAAAAGAATGTTTGCGAGTGCTGTACCTCCTTGCTCGCCTACACAAAGACATTTAACAGAATATACCAGAAGTTCGGCCATGCACTCAACATACCGGGATAAAACGCGTTGATGATCGCATTCACGTTATCCTTGAGCCACGGTTCAGCAGTAGGCTTGCCAGCAATCAGAACGACAACGGTAGGAGTTCCGGTAGCCTGAATCGCCTTGACCAAGTTCATCTGGGCGCCAACAAGGCCCAAGTCGTTCTGATCAACGTGTTCGCCCGTCGTGGCATTGTAACCTGACCAGAGCTCCGTTTGGTCACGAGTCCAGGTGCCAACCATCACAATAGCGACGTCGGAAGCCTTCGCTGCCTGGACGGCTTCCTCGAATCCGCTTCCGTCCATGGACCAAAGCTCGCAACCCTGCGCATAGCGAATCTTGACTTTATCACCCACAAGGCTTTGGGTGCCTGCCAGAGGAGTGACTCCGCGTTCAAAGACGCCATGAGGGGTGTAATCGGAGTACTGCATGACGTTTGCTTGAGGTCCAATAACAGCAATCGAATCGAGTTTGTCCTCATTCAAGGGTAAGGTACCGTCGTTCTCCAATAGAACCATGGCTTCTTCGTCCATCTGCAGCGCGACGTCAACATGTTCAGGGGTATGGATGGTATCATTGTAATTAGGAGATCCATAAGGCACCTCGAACAGACCAAGCAGGAACTTTACGCGCAAAGTTCGGCGGACAGCTTCGTCAACAACAGAGATGTCAAGGCTACCCTTTTTGCGATGCACTTCTTTAATACGGTAATATTTTTCTCTTGTCGGTAAGTACCTTTTCTATTTGCTCGGCAATTGTGGCATAATGCATCTATCAAAAGGTGGCACAGCGAGTTAGCTTGTTACCAGCGGCCCTTGAGACCTGTATAGCATAAGTTACCGGTCGACCACCCATTTCAATGTCTGTTCCAGCGGTTAGAGCCATAACTGCGGCCTTAGGATCAAGAAAGCTGGCGTTGCAGACATAATGGACATCGCAAAGGTTGGCAATCGCACCCGAATCTGATTCGACAAACCTTTGAAACCCCATTTATTGCGCAAGACTCCTGTTAGCGTATGCCTATTAATGACTGCTGGGATGCCATCATAAGAACTATCAAAAGGGTGTCGACATTAGAGCTTTTGTCTCGATACGGTTAAAGCAAAGAGTACCTACTGATAAGCGCTCATAACTGTCAATGCACCAGCGTCGATGATGGCTCTCTTGAATGGAGGAAGATAGATCGTTCTCATGTCTCTTTCGCCACCAGCAACCTATTGGGTTTTGAAAAGTTACTTGATTTCACTTATACAGGCCGCTAGTGCTTGAACTCACTGGTGCAATATTGAGACCTCCCATTGGACTAAGAATACAGCAACAACATCTAATCGGTAACTTTCTTTTACATGGCAGAACTGCTTCGGACTTCCGTACCTGTCAAAGGCTACAAAGTGCTTGACCATGGAAGCAATACGGTGTTTTGCAGTCGGCGCGGTACCGTTTCGTGGTTTGCCCTGCAGTCCCTTTACGTAGGCATAGCCCATTTCACCTATTGACGAAAAAGATAAGAAGACACTACGTATTATGCTTAATGCCTTTTTCCTTTACCAGCCAAATGAGGGTCTTCACCGTAGTTTTCTTCAATGCGGCCCCAGCGGGGTTCTCTTGCAAGGTCGAGGACAGGTGCTACAAGCCATTACCATAAGACTTTAGGGGGGCATCTTACATGCTTCTTTTTTTGCTACGCCTACCGAACACGTTATGGATACCCATGCCTTCCGCTTCAGTACCCACAACATTGCCCATCTTTTCCACAAGATCTGTGTTGAAAGTGCATGCCATTCCTAGCGCAGCCGTAAACATCGTGGTATTCACATCCAAGTAACCGTGTACACCTGATATGTGGTATTAGCAGCGGGTTTTACTTCATTCCGGGCATGGTAGTGAATAATAATACCCTCAGTCTGCATGATCGCTGGTATACCCAGGCGGTTTTCCTTGATCATCCAGCTCTGGGTTTCATTAATCAACCGAGCCAAAGGCTCTCGTGGGATATTGGCGGCTTGTCGGGGCAGGATCAGAAAGAAGAACAGGATAGTGAGCTTTGCTTGTCGACTTACCAAACATGATTCCATAAGGCTGAAGAGTCGACACGTTCAAATTGTAATTGACATCGATATTGTTTTCAATATCCCCTTGCATCAATTGCCACATCTTTTCATCGAGCGTCATGCGGCTTAGCAGGTCTTCAACACGGTCCTCGATGGAGGCAAAGGGATCAAGGTACAGCGGCACATCACTATGCATTTATTAAGCGCACGACGGAACACCTGATTCCAACAGGGGCTTACTCCCGCTTAGTTGCTGGGATTGCTCTCGTCAAAGAAGACAGGTTCACTACGTATACTAATATCTTGACGGCGTTTCCGACCCACATATAACGAGATGGAAGAAAAAAGTGGGAAAGATTAACTTGATAACAGGAAAATTACGTCTCTTTTTCTTTAAGCACTTGTCATCCCACACTTGTTCGCAGGAATCTATGAGAAAAGCAGATAACTCCCGGAAACGGAAAAATAAACGTATTGGAGATTATTCGATAATTCCTTTGACTGAGAATCGTGTACAACGTGATTAACGTCGTCCGGCCTTTTTGCAATTAGGCATACCTCTTGTAATAGTATTTCGTAAGCCTCCACCGCTCGATCATGAGAAACCGCGGAAAAATAGACAGAAGTCTCCGGGTAGTGAAAGGAGGGCCTTTTTCTGTCCGCGAGTCTTTGTAATACAAAGCATCTCTATTTGTTTGCAAGACATGGACGAAAACCATCTGGGGATTTGACAAGGGCTCCAAATCAGGAACGTTTGCACCACATTCCCCGCAAAATCAGTTTGGAAGTTACCAAGGCACTTTATAAAGCATTGGATATCAAGAAACAAGAAGGCATGTGCTATTGTGTTTAATCATCTCTTCTTACCTTTTTCC
The DNA here is from genome assembly GCA_000787465.1 of Thermomucor indicae-seudaticae. Taxonomy (NCBI): domain Eukaryota; kingdom Fungi; phylum Mucoromycota; class Mucoromycetes; order Mucorales; family Lichtheimiaceae; genus Thermomucor; species Thermomucor indicae-seudaticae. The sequence continues at coordinate 157,302 of JSYX01000004.1, forward strand.
TTTTTCTCTGACTTGCTTATTCTACTAGAGAGAGAGAGGGAGAGTGTGACAGAAATGGTTCGCTTCTACAATATTGCATGTGCTTCCTTCGCAGGTAAATGATCCATCACTATGCTTCTGGTAAAAACGAAACTAAGTGTTATCATCTTAGCGCTCGGAAGTTTCCTCTTTGGCTATGATTCGGGTGTTATTGGCGGGTAAAGAAGGAACTCAGTGTTTATCGTCAAAGTCTAGTTGACTTAGCGTATTCTCTTAGTGTCTTGGTCCAGGACTATTTTCTCCAACATTTGAACTATCCTAATTCGTCATTGCAAGGTGCCATTGTCTGTAAGTACTAAAGAATAGTCTGACCTGAATGGGTTTGCCTGCTAAGCATGCTGTAGCTTTATTCAACGTTGGCGCTTTCTTCGGTGCATGCGTTGCCTCTGCTTTGGCTAGCAAATGGGGTCGTAAACGTACTATTCAAGTTGGGTGTTTCTCTGCTGTAGTAGGCGGCGCACTTCAGACGGCTGCAACGAAAACGGGCATGTTCATTGCTGGAAGGTATCCTATCTAAGCTACTGAAGGTAATGTGGATCCGGGCTAACCACCGATCATGCAGACTTATTATTGGTCTTGGTATTGGCTCGCTCTCTATGATTGTACCTTTATACCAAGCCGAGATTGCGACACCTGCCGTCCGTGGGTTCACCGTCGGTTTGTCACAACAGTTTATTGGTTTTGGTGTTTTGGCATCCACGTGGTACGTAAGTCCCTCAAAAAAGTATGTAAGCGCGGGAAAATAATGCTAAATGCAGAGGAACAGGGTTGTCTATGGATGCAATAACATTCAGTCAAATGCCCAGTGGCAAATCCCGATTGGTATACAGATTGCTCCTGCATTTCTATTGTTTCTCGGCACCTTTATTTTGCCCTATTCGCCAAGATGGCTTATTTCCAAGGGCCGTTTGGATGAAGCCAAAACGGTCATCAAGCGCCTATACACCAGCGAGGAAGAACAAGAGAGAACATTCAACGAGATTTATGCCGAAGTTCAAGCCGAACTGAACATCGTGTCGTCAAATCCAAAGGATTTGATCAGTCCAAAGTTCATCAAGCGAACTTTGCTCGCTTGCGGTGCACAGATCTTTGCTCAGCTGACTGGTGTTAATGTCGCCAACTAGTGAGTGTCGGAAGAGCGTTGTGGCGTGAAGAGCCGATATTGACGGGATCGCTGAAACTAGCTACGGACCGACTGTCTACAAAGCGCTTGGTTTTGATACCCACACCTCTCTGCTTGTTAACGCTATTTACAGCATTGTCGGCCCTATTACCAATTTCATCACGATTACCTTTATTGTGGATCGTGTGGGACGCGTCCGACTCATGTGGCTCGGAAGTATTGGCATGGGCACTCTTCTTATGCTCATCGGAGCCATTTACCTGCGTTTCCCAGGCCCTACTGATGAACAAGCGGCGAATAATTTGGTAGGCTATGACGACAGTGCCGCCGCTCATCGAGCTATCATTGTAAGTAAACGAGCGGGAAAAATACGCGTCTCTCTATAGTCTTAACATCGGCAACAGGCTTTTGTCTACCTCTTCTCCATTACATTCTCGCTTTCATGGGGGTATGTGACATACTTGTCAAGCCGCTCTGGGAAAGATCTTAATCGTTGTTTTTCCTCTTTCAATACAGACCTATCGCGTGGATTTACCAATCTGAAATCTTCCCTCTTAAGATCCGTACGATGGGCAATTCCGCGGCTACAGCCTGCAATTGGCTATTCAATACATGGATTTCGCAGGTCTATCCAATTGCATTTGAAAATCCTAACGTCGGTCCACGATTCTTCTTTTTCTTCATGGCAACCAACTATGTCTCTGCAGTCATCGCGTTTTTCTTTTATCCCGAAACGAAAGGAAGAACTTTAGAGCAGTTGGGCGGTGCCCTGGACAGCGCAGATGTGGATCTCGAAATAACAAAGAAAAAGAAGAACACCGATGGTGAACCCGACGTTGCTGCCAAGCCAGACGCTTAAATGCGCTTGTGGTTATCTTCTTCCAATACAACATTGAGTTCCCGTGCCATAGCACGAAGTTTTTGCTCCTTTTTGTGAAATAGTACTATATCCCGAATGTAATAAATCTATTCTAATGATGGCGAGGATCAATATCGCGATTGGTACTTAATAGCCGGCTTCTACCAGTGTGTAAGACGCGGCTGAACGCCACTGATCAAAAATTTACGTAAGCTACTAGTGTTTTACTAATCACGGTGCAACAAGTTCCTGAGAAGAATTTAGGGATTTTTGTTCTAATATACGATCACGCCAGAAAACACGCTTTCCTGGTAAATTCCCCGATATCCGGGTTAATATTGGTCTTTGCTTCGGTGAAACGCTCCATGCAACTTTAGCTTGTGCAACCTATTAGACTGGCTCGTGAGTAATTTGGAAATAAGAGTTGAGCAAGAAGGCAACTGGACATTGGCTCGGGGAGAAGCAGGAAATCTTTGGGGTCAGTCATGGACCTTTTTATATAGGTACCGTCTGTTCTCCAAGGTATCCCTCTTGCTTTTTTCATTCAATTTGCATGCGCCATGACGAAGCTACAGCTTGAATATTTTAACAACAATGAAGGCACATTGACTCAGCAAGGCTGCGCCCTGCGATACCAGCTCTATCACGAGAAGATCCTTATTGAACCATGGGGAAAAGACAGGCGAGTATAATTTGAAACCACCGTATCCTGTATCCCTTCTAATCGTTCTGACAGTTTACGCGTTCGCGTCACGCAAGCCGCTCAATTCAAGGACGACTTGCCTGGTGCTCTTTTGAACCCAGAAGAATACAGATTCAAGGCACCAAGCGATGCCGTGACAATTAATGAAACCGGGGGCACAGTTCGCAATGGCAACATTGAAGCCCGTATTACAAAGCACGAAGGCAAGCTGTCGTTTTGGGACATCAAGAATAACCGCGAGCTGGTCCGCGAAGCTCAGCCTCATATTTGGATCAACGGACGTGTCATAAAGCCCCTTACCGGTGACTCTTACAAGATCGAGGCAAACTTTCAGGCTTATGAAGGCGAAAAGTTTTATGGTCTTGGTCAGGTAAATAAACTTCGCTCAGTGTCAGCAAAGGCAGCAAAGAGGTGCTGACAACAAGCAATATACCTAGCACGGTCATGGAAGGTTGAACCAAAAGGGCTGTGTGATCGATCTTTGTCAGCGCAATGCCCACGTTACGATCCCCTTTTTGGTGTCTAACCGAGGCTACGGCTTCTTGTGGAATAATCCAGCTGTTGGCCGTGTTGAACTTGGCGTGAACATGACACGCTGGGTTGCTGAAGTCGCCCAACAAATGGATGTACGTATTTTTGTGGAGCGATGTTAAAAGGATCAAAGGTCTTACACAAATTGCACAGTACTGGGTCACTACGGGCGATTCGGTATCAGATATCATGTCCAACTATGTGGACGCTACTGGCCATGCTCCTCCTCTTCCATACTATGCGTCTGGTTTCTGGCAGTGCCGCCTACGTTACAAGTCTCAACAAGAAGTTTTGGACGTTGCACGCGAATACAAGAGACGTGGTTTGTCTCTGGATATAATTGTCATTGACTACTTCCACTGGAATCGCCACGGTGACTGGAAGTTTGACCCGGCTGCGTTCCCGGACCCTGCTGGCATGGTGAAAGAACTCAGGGAGATGGGTGTAGAAATCATGGTATCTATTTGGCCCACACTCCAGCCTGACTCGGAAAACTTTGAAGAGATGGAGAGGAAGGGCCTCCTGTTACGCAACGCTCGCGGTCCAGCTGTACACCACCGCTTTTACGATAATCCAAGAATCACGGAGACCCTCTATATTACCCACTACGACGCCACGAATCCTGAAGGTCGAGAATTCATTTGGTCCAAGGTTAAAAAGAACTACCACGACTTGGGCATCAAGATTTGGTGGTTGGACGCTGATGAACCCGAGATCGAGCCTGTGCAACCTGACATGCTCCGCTTCCATATTGGCGACGGGGCTTCTGTCTACAATATCAGTCCAATGCTTCACGGCATGGGCTTTTATAAGGGTATGCGATCAGCTGGTCACGAGGATGGTGACATTATCAGCTTGTCACGGTCTGGCTGGGCGGGTTCTCAGAGATGGGCTCAGGCGATCTGGTCAGGCGACATTGAATCAACCTTTGATGTCTTTGCGGGACAGGTGCGCGCTGGTCTCAATATGGGTCTCAGTGGTATTCCATGGTGGACAACAGATATTGGTGGCTTCGTTCATGGCAACATTCACGACACAAAGTTCCGGGAACTGTTAGTCCGGTGGTTCCAGTATGGCGCCTTTTGCCCGCTCTTCCGTCTTCACGGATTTCGTGAGCCCATGCCTGAACATCAGAATGGTGCTCCCAATGAAGTCTGGAGTTACGGTGAAGAAGTATACAGAATCCTCTCCAACTTTTTGCATATCCGTGAGCGTCTGAGACCGTATGTGATGGAGCAGATGGACAAGGCCTCCAAAGATGGCACGCCACCCATGCGACCTCTGTTCTACGACTTTGAAGATGATAAGCAAGCATGGGAAATTGAGGACGAGTTTCTTTTTGGTCCGTCAATCCTGGTCGCACCCATCGTTGAGTACCAGGCACGCAGTCGTCAAGTGTATCTGCCTGCCGGTGCCAAATGGACCAACGTTTGGACCGAACAAGTCTTCAAGGGTGGTCAAACCATCCTTGTCGATGCACCACTTGAAATCTTACCCTTGTTCCTGCGCGATGGAGCCAACCTACCCATCAAGGCTTAATTTCTTTCTTCCTTCGATATTTGGTTATTAATAAAAAATCCTTTTTGTGTGTATGTTTGCATGACCTGTATTCCTCTCAACCCTTTTTCACTGGTCAAAAGTCTTGCGCGAAAGGGAAATAAGAGAACAAATACGTATCTCGTAACTTGCATGATAATTTTCACAGTCGCACTCTTGTCTAACATATGAACAATACGCTCATATAACGTTTTCAAAGAGTGCTGAGTTGAGGATGCTTGTAGTATTGAGAAGAGAGAAAAGACAACAGTATACGGAATACTGAATGACCGCGAGCTGCTTAAAAACCCATCTTGGATGAGACAGTTACGTCGCATGACTCATGTATTTGCGTCAAGCCCTTGCAAAAAGACAGAATCTCGACATTTCAATGATGATACACTTATGCCTCTTTTTTTACCATATTGGCAAGGGATACCTGATCCCGAGCATTGCTTATATCATATCCGAAGCGTACATCCTTCAGCAAAAAGTGAAAACAAAACATTTTTCGCCAGCAGTGTGGAAAGGCTTTTTCATAAGCGCCAAGTCGACGGAGAACCCCAGTAAAACTAAAGTGTCACGGGTTAAGGCACATGTGTCACCGTCTCGGTAACGTCGACATGCCTGACCTGAGGCATCAGTAACACTTTGATAAAGCCTGACGGTAGAAACTAAAATAATAAACTTTGCCCCACACCGCGTACAAGTAGTAACACGACATGACCAGAGTATCCTTTTCAATGTACAAGTCCGAACATGACAACCACAGCGATCACAACTTCAAAAGCAACGCTCGTCACTTCAACCGCGTTGTGAACGCTGATACCATGATGTCAGGTAACCAGGGAAGTGGCTGCCCTGATTTCTGACAGGCAACGTCACTGAAACTTTGAATGGCTAAATCTGGAGGAACGTGTAACAGGATCAGGGTCTATGACGTTTGCAAGGGAGGAACTGTGCATATGGGGATGGAGAAAGATTATGCAGCCACTGAACAACTCAGATCTTCTCTCTTTCGCTTAGGTTTTACTTTGACCGGAAATCATGTCTTCTCCATTACCAGTCAATGCCAAGCAGAATTACCGACGTCGGGATCTTGAGAGTAATGAAAATGGGGAAGGAACTGGAGAAACTCCCCTGTCAAGCTCGTTTGACCGTGCAGCCACTACGGCTCGTTTAGGATCCTCTCCTGCGATATGTTATGCTGCGTCCCCGCCACGCAGTATCCATTCCGCTGGCTCGTATGGCAGCACAGACTTGGAAAATGTAACGACCACGACAAGCGGGCACTTATATCGTCCGCTTTCGACGCCGGTCTACAATTATGAAGACAATACCGTATCCGTGGACCTACCGGAAAATCAAGTAGCAAAAGTCGTCAAACGACATTTAGTCGAAACTTCACCTACTGCATCCTTTTTGAACACTTCTCTACAACGCATCAGCACGAACCAATCTGCTGGAAATGATTCTGTGCATTCGAACCGGACAGATACGGGTTCATCAGGTGGTGAACATGTGCCAAAGTCCGTCCATCAACTAACAGGTGGTGCCATCACTCACGATATCTACAAATGGGCCGAAGTAGCTGACGCCGAGCAGGCAAGACGAACCCGGACACGGTCTTTTCATTTGCCTCGCAATGAACCTTCTGATCCTTCCTTGGCACGACTCAGAGATCCAGGAGGATTCAGGCGGCATTTTGTATACAGCCAAGCTGCGCGAAAAGGGAAAGAACCACCGCACTGGATGACTAGAACCTTTGTCGATTTTCTCGCTCTGTACGGCCATTTCGGTGGTGAAGACTTGAGCGACGATGAAGACGAAGAAGGTGAAAGTGAACCGGAGGTGGTGGATGAACGTACAGGATTGCTGCGACGCCGCAGAAAGGGGCGAGATGAAGAGGAAGAGGGCGGCGACGAAGAGGATAGAGCGGCTCGACTGATTCGGAAAGCACAAGCAAACGCAGTTCAAGGTACCGCTACTCCTGCCAAAGCTGTCTTTCTACTATTGAAGTCTTTTGTTGGCACGGGTAAGTTATACCCAAATTTGAAAGAAAGCAACTTGGACTAAGTCTATACTATAGGCGTTATGTTCCTCCCGAAAGCGTAAGTGTTATGACATCTATAGTTCATGGCTTTGCTGACTTTCCATCGTAGGTTCTATAATGGAGGGCTCTTCTTCTCCACTGCGCTATTGACAGCCATAGCCATTATATCGTTGTTCAGTTTTCTTCTACTGGTTGAAACTCGAAATAAGGTCCCAGTTTCGTTTGGTGACATTGGCGGTATTCTGTACGGACGCTTCATGCGGTTCGCCGTGCTTACGGCTATTACTTTTTCCCAAGTATGGTGATATATTCTACAGTGTTTGTTCCTGGACTCACCCTTAGGCCTAAAACAGGTAGGATTTGTGTGTGCCTACATGGTGTTCGTATCACAGAATGTGCAGGCTCTGATAGAGTCTCTATCACATTGTGACATTCTCATACCGCTTCACTATATCATCCTAGCTGAAGTGGCCGTCTTTGCACCGTTGGCTATGATTCGCAGGATCCAAAAGCTGTCGTCCTTTGCTCTTATTGCCGATGTTTTCATACTTTTCGGGCTCGTGTACTTGTACTACTACGATCTCCTGACTCTTGCGACAGACGGTATCGGGAACGTAGAGTGGATCATCAACACCAAATCGTTCCCAATGTTTATTGGGACAGCTGTTTTCACTTATGAAGGCGTCGGTCTCGTTATTCCCATCACCGAGTCTATGGCAGAACCACGCAAGTTTCCAAAAGTCCTCGCAGGAACAATGGTATTCATTACGGCTATATTTCTCTCGGTTGGATTCATATCTTATCTGGCATTCGGAAACAAAGTCCAGACCGTCATTTTGCTCAACATGCCTGCAACGCCCATGGTGAATACCGTGCAAGCCTTATACGCGCTCGCCATTTGCTTGTCGATTCCGCTGCAGCTGTTTCCAGCTATCCGCATTATCGAAAATTTACTATTCACAAGATCAGGAAAGCACAACCCTATCGTCAAATGGGAGAAAAATGTGTTCCGTCTGCTGGCAGTGCTTGGATGTGCAGGCATTGCTATTGCAGGCTCAGGGGATCTGGATAAATTCGTGTCTCTTGTCGGCTCGCTCTGCTGTGTACCGCTGTGTTTCCTCTTTCCGCCGCTATTCCACTTTAAGGCTGTAGCTCGGACATGGTGGAAGAAGGCTCTTGATATCGCGGTCATTGTCTTCGGCGTTCTTTCTATGACTTACACGACAGGAATCACGATAGCGCTGTGGTCTGCTGGCGGTGAAGAAGCTCCCATATCCCGCTGTACTCCTAATGGAAACTAGCCAAAATTTCTCTTATACCATATACCATAGTAGATATCTGTTATACATTTCTTATTGCTCGATATCCCCTTTCTCGCTTCAGTTAGAGAAACAAAAGTGTTTAAACTCCGTAAGCGTGTTTGCTGCTGAATGATGTGAGGCTTGCCGGGCGTTCTACTTGCAGTTACTGATCGCTGATTTGCCATGTCACAGTTACTGCCACTCGGTATTTGTCCCAACAACAGAAGCCAAGCAAAGCACTAATACACGGTTTTAGAGCTCATTGACAAGTGCATTGGCTCACAAATATGGGTGGTCATGAAGACCGGAAAGGAATTCACTGGCAAGCTGCTGGGCTTTGACGATTATGTCAGTAAGTAATCGCGCGATCAAGCAGTCGAATGAGGGACATATGACTGAGTATATGCTATTCGCTGGAAGATATGGTACTGGAGGATGTTACCGAATAGTAAGTAAACAGCATTCTTTAGCCGCGTGAAAGAAGTCAAGCTTATATTAGGTCAGCGAAAATACACCAGAAGGTTACAAGACCACCAAAATGGATCAAATACTCTTGAACGGCAACAATATATGCATAGTAAATGTTTCATAACCGTTTACTTTCTCTGTTATTCACCTACTAATAATCCCCATTGTAGCTCATACCTGGTGGTACTGGTCCTCTGAGCGAATAAACGAGAAATAAAACAGAGGATGCAATGTAAAAAGAAAGCGCCAAAAGATGGCGCATTCTGAAGACTGGGACTAGTATCGCGTGTAACCCTGTTCTCCCTTTCCATCATCCTTGCAGAAACCTTGTTGACGTGCGTCTTTTTTGGATATGAATTCACAAAAATTTAAGTCCGTGTGGAAACTTTCCTTTAAGCCCGCCGATGCCTCATGACAGTAACCGCAACGTTGCAATGGCAAAGATCTCGGTGCCATTGAGTCGAGAGAGACCTTGGTTACCCGTGCAGCCTGGAGCTTGGTGCCAAGGCCAGCACGAGAATGAATCATTGACTGTGGCCGACCGAATAGTGCAAAAAATTTGGAGACCTATTGCATTAGGCCTTTGCATCGCTATACCGGCCGCCTACTTTGTTTATACGCGACTAATTGGGAAGCGGTATGCAACCGCCTTGCACATTCCACCTGAAATGTTTGAAAAGAAGCCATTCCTGAGAGGCCGTGTCATATCTGTGGGTGACAGCGACAATTTCAGGTTATACCATACACCCGGTTTCGGCTGGGGCTGGCTACGCAAAGTCCCTACGACGCGTAAGGGTAAGAAAAAGCAATCTTAACACGTGTCCTGTCTGCGGCGCATTGAATATGAAAAGAACTCAAGGATCAGACCATTTCGATTCGTTTGGCTGGAATTGATGCGCCCGAAGTGAGAGCTGATCAACAAGAGGAATCGAATAAATAATGATTTACAGTGTAAACTCAGGGCGCACATTTCGGTATGCCTGCGCAAAAGCTTTCGGCCGAATCCAAGGCTTTTTTGACGTCCATGGTACTTGGTCGCAACGTCAAGGTGCAGCTGCTGAGTCGCGACCAATATAATCGGGTGGTACGTAGCTAAACTAAAGAGACCAGGCGATCTGCGACTCATATTGATAGTAGGTGGCCATGACCTATGTTCGTCGACCACCATTCTACCGACTAAAGAACGTTTCCGTGGAGATGTGCAAGGCTGGGATGGCGTGTCTCTACGTCAATAAAGGAGCGCAGTATGGTGATCATTACAAGGCTTTAAAACAAGCAGAAGAACGGGCGCAGTAAGTCATTCTATACTGCAACTTGCAGGCAGCAGTCTGACATGGGACGCAGACTTCTCCGGAAAGGCATCTGGGGTTTGAAAGATTACGTGTCGCCTGGTGACCATAAAGCAAGGTATGTCTCCGTGGCATATAATGAGCAATCACTTGTCTCACTTCTTTTTCCGTCCAGATTCCTCCGACACGACAAGTCGTCATGAAATTCCCCGAGACATCAGCATAGCAACGTCGCTTGATTGCTTTTAGACCATTTTCATCTTGGTTTTTGTGTTTGCTTGTTAATTCATTACAAGAGAAAGATGCTGTATCTGACAGCTGACTTCTTCCCTATCTTTGTACCACTTGGTATCATTGGCTTCTACCGTTACCTCATTTATTTCATCAAACTACTTGCGTGGGGCGTGTATCGGCCCATACGACCATTGCCTAACCCTCTTTATAAGCCCGAGGAAGATGTAACGATTGTTGTGCCTACGATTGATGCGGGTGAAGAGTTCCGCGAAGGCGCCAGATCTTGGCTAGCATGCAATCCGAAACGTATTTTGGTCGTGACAGAAGAAGGGATGAAGGGTCCGATACAGCAGCTGGCGAATGAAATCGATCCGAGCAAGATTGAAGTATTGACCGTTCCGAAAGCCAACAAGCGCGAGCAAATGGTGAAAGGCATTCAACACACGGATACGGATATTCTTGTGTTCGCCGATGACGACGCGATTTGGAAACCAACCATGTTGTCTTATATTTTGGCTTGCTTTGAAGACGAGTCTATTGGCGGTGTTGGCACATCGCAGGCTGTCAAGGCAGTCAATAAGCGCAAAACGGTCTGGGAAGTTCTGTCTGCCTTCCGATTGACGATACGGAATATTGAAGTGGCTGCATCAACGCATATCGACGGTGGTGTGTGCTGCATCTCAGGCCGTACTGCAGCGTATCGAACGGTCATTTTGAAAGATCCCGATTTCCAGCACCAGTTTACGAATGACTACTGGCGAGGCAAGCACAAGCTGAACTCGGGTGACGACAAATTCTTGACTCGCTGGATGATATCGCGTGGGTGGAACACGTACATGCAAGTGTGTCCAGAGGCCCAGCTCTTCTCGACTTTCAAGGATAACTGGCGATTCTTGCGACAGGTTCTACGTTGGACCAGAAACACATGGCGCTCGGATTTCAGATCGCTTTTCATTGAACGTCACCTGTGGACGAAGCATCCGTTCGTTTCCTATACTATGTTGGACAAGTTTTTCAATCCGCTCACTCTGCTGAGTGGGCCCGTGTCCGTCGTCATTCTGTGCTTTTTGCAGTATCATTTGCCGCAGTGGAATATTGTCTTTTCTTACCTTGTCTGGCTGCTTATGACGCGACTTGTCAAGCTCTTGCCACATTTGGTCCGCTGGCCGCACCATATCATTGCCGTTCCGGCGTTCTTAGTCTTTAACTTTTATTTCGCATTTATGAAACTGTATGCTTTATTTACCTTGAACGTCACCGGATGGGGCACGCGAAAGATGGGCCAAGAACAGGTTAATCCATAAGATTTTCTTCATAATACAAAGGAAGCGTAGAATCCTAACTTTAATAAACGGGAAGTAACTGTTGACGGTCGACAACTCTCCGTTTACCCAAACCTGAGTAAGTCGAAACAAAAGGGACTTCCTATCACATCCATAAACCGGGATCGTCGCCTTTCCTTAAACTTGGAGCGAGAATCTACTTTCCCATTGATGGTGCGTACTGAAACGCTTCTGACACTGTATCCGCATGGTTACGCATCGTATCTTTGGCAAGAGTTCGTAAGTTTTCTGTTCAATAGCCGCCACTTTTTATACTTAGCGCAAATTTGGCTTTCTGGTTGACAGTATGTACGCCATCTAGTTACTCCTGCTCCATACAGCTCCGCCAGCATGATAAAATCAGAGCTTTTGACATATAACATGCACCTTCCTTGCAAACAATGAGCATGAGGCTCACTTTTTTGTGATACGCATGCTACAACCCCGCCAGCAGATCAATCACTGTCAATGCATGAAAGACAATCACATGGTTATCTCGCCCATCGCCAATAATTAGGCCTGGACACTTTGAAAGAGGCCTTGCGGCTATTCAAATCACTTTTGGCCTGAGCACCCACCACGACCGGCTCTCCCCCTTTTCCTTTTCTCTCATCTTTTTATTTCTTCAGGATGTCAGCAACTCCTAGCGTGTTTGACCATAACCAGGTCACAACGGAGAACTTCGCGGAAGCCTACGTGAACATCGTTGACAAAGTTACGTCTGCTGATTACATTGCGATCGACACGGAGTTCACTGGTTTCGGTAGCAGGCTTGCTCCAAATCTCGATCACCGCTACCTCGCGATGCGTGACATCGTCCGCTCGCACAGCCTTCTTTCTTTGGGGATCACGACGATCACCAAGACGGACGTCGGCAATGGCGTACCAGAATACCATTTCGACAACTTCGAAATTTTGCTGAAGAATGACGAAAGATTCACAGTGGACCCGAGGAATATGCAGTTCCTGGCGCAGAACGGCTTTGACTTTAATCGCTTGTTCTCAGTCGGCCTTCCTTACCGCGCAGGTGCCTACAAACAAGGAGAACGACGGAACGTTCGGGATATGTTGTTCGAAATACTATATCACGTCAAGACCAAAAGGATCCCGCTCATCGTGCATAACGGGTTCCTCGATCTGATGTATTTTTATCATAGCTTCGTGACGGAACTTCCGCCCCAATGCCACACTTTTACGGCCGATCTGGTGGAGCTCTTTCCTGGCGGTATCTTCGACACCAAGCATTTGTCTCAAACAGTACTTGAGGAGCAGAAGACCTTTCTCGCTTACCTCTACTGCAAGTTTAAGCGCGCTCAGGACAGCAAGAAAGAGGAGGAGGTCCTGTTCACTGCACTTATTGAGCCCAAGATCCCGGCAACAGGCCGAAAACGGCGTCTCACCTTTGACGACGACCGCGAGAGCAAGCGAAGGAAGAAAACGCAGAATGCCTCTGGCGAGTCCGACGGTATCTGTAACCAGTATGCAGTAAGTAAATATGCAGCCTGCTCTGTCAACGATGTCAATAACTGTTTTGCTACTAGAACTATGGGATCTGCAGCCGTGGCGCACAGTGTACGCTTTCACATGACATGGACAGGATTTTAGATCGCGACGAGAAGAAAGAGGCTGAGAAGGATGTCGACAAGGACAGTGTTAAAGACACAAAAACGAAGGAGCCAGAAGTTGTTAAGGAACAAGGAAAGCACAAAGAAGCAGAATGCAGAAGCACTGCGCAGCAGGACACGTCTGAAGAGGATGAGAAGGAGGGGTTTGACTTTGAGGCCGCTGTGTACAAGAAGGATGAGGTGGACCCGAACAAGCGGTTTGACCACGCGGCGCATTTTGATGCGTTCATGACGGGCTTCATATTCTGCCACATGGCACGACAGTTGGGTGACCAGGCCCTCAACTCCCATATCAACAATCTGTACCTGATGAAGTTTGATGTCCCGCTGAAGTTGGCTCAGAACGTATTCGCGAAGCCTAGCAAGTCATGGGTTGACGCCTCTCGGCACATTGAGTCTATGGGTAAAGAGGTTGGCTCAGATACCTACCTAGATGACTAAATGGTTCTTTTCGGAAGGCCTTTAATAAGGTTTTGTTCCAAAAAGCTATATGCAAATAGTTACCACTTTCTGTTACTTGCTACCTACAGTACTGGTTTTTTCTTGACATATTTACGCTCCAAAAGATGATCATTTGCGCCGGATAAAAGCCTCATTTAAGTTGACGCAAACACTACCAACGGAAGACGCAGAAAGCCGGTATAACAGTCCTTAGTACTCTTTTTACTGTATTTTGAAGGAAGGTTTGCGCCAGCTGAAAATACTCTTTGCGTCAACTGCGAACTCGCTTTTGCGCTCTAGAAACAAGTAAGACGC